>APFE031035797.1:0-11949 GCA_000404065.3 Pinus taeda | reverse complement strand
GTTCTAACTAGTCAAGTCCAGTTATATTATTTTAACAAGTTGTTAAAATAATAAAATATAGTTTGTTAATGCTTGCATACATGTGAAAACTATTATTTTAGATAACTGAGGATTCACTCATGGATAACTGTTGCATGTTAGTTTTGTTAGAGACCCAGTTGAGATCAAATGAGGGACAGTGTACTATCAGATGCTTGGATCTTTCCATGGAATATTCCTTACATGCATGAGGAACTAGTGTCCTCAAGGTTTGCGTAGTTGGACCTATGGTTGATAGCAGTTATGGTTTGGGGCCAATGCTCATATGTTATGAATTGGACCCCAATCAAAATTGCAAAAGGAAATAGGGGATTGATGGATGGTTGCCTACATATTGAGGCATAGTGATTCTATCATCTTCATCTTTTAATTGCAGGAAGTACAGGATAGCTCTTGAGTTGATATTTTTTGTAAACAGAAGAGGATTTCCACTTGATTGATAATACAGTGTTGGGGTTTTATGTTGGTGCTTTACCCAGTGATATATCTGTGTTATGCGTGATTATTTCTCTTGATTAGTTATATGTGTTTATGGTTGACGTTGCTAATGAAATCGATTTTGCTTCCGCTTAATGCTTTGTAGAAGTAGATCATGTGTTTTTATTTAGTACATTGCATTACTAGTTTGATCTACAGGTGAAATTTCTACACACATGTACATACTTTCCAATCTAATCCTAATATGATAAAATAGTTTGAAATTGTCAAGTCCATCACCTCTATGTTACATGTAGTCCTAATTTCGGGTTTGGCACAAACGACCAAGGTGACATCTTTGATTATGCCAATAGATTCTTATAGCGAATCATTGAAACCTACTATCTTTCAGCGAGTGTCATTGGTGCACTGTATACCTAGTTCTTCCATGATAATCTTAGGTATAACATTTGGTCTAGAACCTCCTTCCACCAGGAAATAATGTGCAATTTTATTGTGAATTTTCATCATTACATAGAATAGAAAGGTCCTAAAGGGAATGGAAGGATTGTTAGCCGCAAAAGTTGATGAGGGAGTTCTTCAAGTTGAATCTCCAACTAATGAATGGGAGCATGAAATTTCCCTTCAAGGAATCATTTTAGTTTCTTTGTTGCTCAAGTATTATGGCCATATAGAGTAATGAAACATTAGCTTTAATATTGGTAATTTGAGTCAAAATACTAAATCTGGCCAACAAATTTGAAGAAGAAGAAGGAGAAGAATGAATAGTTTGAGTAGAAGAAAAATTATGTCCAGATGAACAGTTAAAAGAGGGATTTGAGGTGTTTTTATTTGAATGTTGTTTGGAAGATTATTCCAAGTTAGTATGAGCCTTATGAACACTTCTAGTTTCGATAACGAGGACATCCTCTTTATTTGCACAATGATGATTAGCCATGGTAGGGTCAGGCCTTTTAAAAAAAATTCTATCCCTTTCACTTTTGTGAATTTGAAATGTTTTCCCATCATGATATTCTTCACAAAAATGACAGCATGGGTGAGAAAAGGGAGGAACATGTTGGTAAAACTGTTGGGCATCATGTGCATGCCTTGAAGTGGAGTTTTCAAGTTGAGAGTTGAGTCATTATTTATGCATAATCAATATATTACTCATGTCTTGTTGTTACACGTCATTTTGTCGCATTAGGCAAATGACCATTAATTCGGATCTTTCACTATCCATCAAAGTGTTCTAAAGCATCCCTCGGCAAGGCTAGAACCTAAACAATCCCAAAGAGAATGAAATTTTTGGATTACGAGGCCCATAAACCTATTTTTGATTACCTGCACAGTTCTCTAGTCAGTTTTTGCAAATACGTAGAAGTGACCATTAGAGTTAGTGTAAAAGCGCGTTCTGTCTTACACTATGGCCTGCACACATGACTCAACACAAGTAAAAAATAAAAAGTAAAGTCTAGAATCTTTGTTAGTCGAATCTTTCCCAAATAACAACTTCAAGTTGATGCTTACTCAATCCTAATCCCTCTCATCATGGAGCTACTTCCCTCTCTTTGTGGATCCCTTATACCACCATTTGTGGATCTAATACCTTAGGAAAAGGATCCCAAACCTCCTCATCCTGGCCTATAAATCAAACATACGCTAGAGGGTTGGAGAGGACCACTGAGGGTAGGCTTATGCTACAGAAATATGGCTAGAAGGATTTTCATCCAAGGAGAAGGTTGGAGATCATGGGAAGAGGCTTGTAACATTAAGGCAATGAGGTTGTAAGTTTGTTCTCCTTTCTATTCAATAAAAAGCAACTGTTCTTTCCTAATCACGTCTATTCTGATATTGTTTGTGTGACTCCTTGATCACTCACATAGTTTATGATTTTTTATTGATTCAATTTATGATGTATGCTGAGTTAAAAACTTCATTTATCTTTGTTTCTATATGCTATATGATTTAATCCTTTATGTGTTTCTGTCTATGCATATATTCTTTGGAACATCATGGAGAAGTTGTGGAAAGCACCAGAAAGGCCTCTAAAACATCAAGGTGAAACCGACCGTGGAAGGAACTAAAAGGACTTTAATAGGAACTTTGTTAAACCGGTAAGAGATTCCTTACATATTACTTGTTTCAATAAATCATAAGCTAAGGAAAGGTAGCAATTATTTTCTTGTTTGTTACTAGATTTTTTTTGATCTATAGGGAGATTCATCTTGTCCTCAAGAAGGATTAGCACTCCTAACAAATTGGCGACCATACTAGGGAACATCTCATTCCTCATCATCTCCTTGTTTTGAACTTTGATCCTTTTTTCATAGCCCTGTCTAAGTGTCTGAAATATATCAAAAGTTTGAATTTTGTGATTTGTTTAGCCCTCTTTTTTTTTGGCTAAATTTTTCTCGAGGTTCACATTTTATCTTTAGTAACAGAGCATATTTCTGCACACTTATCTTTTAGAAACAATGCATATACACACTGAATCATACTGGTTTCCTGTGCACATGCATATTTGTTTTGAAAATTTAAGCTTTCCCATTACTAAGTCCATGAAATTTTGATTGTTGTGTTTAGTTAGACCTATATAACTTCTGTAAATGTCCTCTTTATTTTGATTTGATGTTTTGGGTTTACTTCTTGAAGAATTTTTTATTTTTGCAAATTAGGGTTCATGATTTGGTCTGGTGAATTGCTGATTAATCAAAAGAAAGATCAGTCATTGCTGAGATAGTTTGAGTCTGTCCTTTTCATGTCAAATGTTAGATTAAGTAATTTGTTTTCATAATTGCCAGAATCATTAGTATTAGGGAAATTTAGTGTTTTTCAAGGCAACACTTGTGATATGGAGTTTGTTGTTTTTATCGAAGTGAATACTGATTATTTCTCTCTATAAGAAAACACAATGTTTTGATTACAGTGATTTGTGACTCATTACATAAAGTTGAAATTATGGTTTGTGTTTGTTGAAGGAAAAATTCATTTTTAGTTTTTGGGTATGTAAGAAGTTGTTAAGATCAAATTTTTGCTTCTTGTAACTTAGATTTTGAGTAATTTAGTTTGTATTTCTAGAAAAAGAGCCAAGAATTGTGTATTCTACATTCTCTCTAATTTGTACCTTGAAAATGATTCACTAATTCTTGTGTTTTTGAAAAGTTAATGAAATCTCTTCCCTTATTTTAGTTATAGTTCATCAAAATGAAAATATTACTATATCATGTTTGATTGCATTAAAGTTTTGATTTAGGTCAGAACACCATCAATTGTTGTCCATTTACCTTTGAGTAAGTAACAACTTTAAAAAGCAACCTAATAAAATAAATTTAGAATTTTTTTATTATTTTAGGGTTCTTTTCCACCTACGTTAGATCAGGTTGTAGGGATTTGGAATAGGGAAGTGAGTTAACTTTGCAAAGCTGAAAACAAACATTAGAATCCTGCTATAGGGAGTAAATCTATTTACTGTAGTTTGGCTCTAGGAAGACCCCCTTACAAATGAGTTAAGAACGAGATCATGTTAGACCTAGTGGAGTGATCAATCCCACTTCATTGGTTACGGTAGAGTGATTTACATGTATTAAAAACGGTTCCGAAAGGTACTAGGGAGTCACATGGAAGTAAACCTTAGATTAACCATGTTGAGGAACTTTGAAGGGGATTGATCTTTGTTACTCTGCCCTAGCGTGTACGTCCGATATGGAACTCCCCCCCCAGGTTAAATTATTTTAAGTAGTAACCTTAGAGGCCATAATATTAGGGCTATTACCCAAGGTAATGATGGAGGGGAAGTCTCTGTTGTATCTAGAACAAATATTGGCTAGACTCACTTGGACCTTTTTGGAGGGTATTATTCACTCAAGATGGCATAAGTGAAGTTACTTGCACCAAATCGTGTACATTAAGTAGGTTGTTAGTGTAAATGGTTCCACCCACTCTATATTTAGCCACTTTTTCACATTAATCTCTATGACCTTGGGTTTTATCACCAACTAGTGATTTCACTGTGAAAATTTTGTTTGCATGGTTTGATTTCTTAGATTTTCTAGCGCATGCTATTTGCTTGTTTTTAATTTTTACAGACCTTAGGTGTGGATGTGATTTTTAATTGTTAATATTGGTAATAAATTTATCTAAGTTGAATCTAATGGAAACAATGCTATAATTTACCGATAAATAAACCCCTTCCAATAGGAATCCTAGTCCTTTTCCTAACTTTGCAAATGTCAGTCCTCCTTATATGACTACAATGTCACTTCTTAGATTCCTGATATGTTTTCGAGTGTGTTTATTTTGAGCTTCTTTAATCCCAAATACCCAAATTATTCCACCTCAACCGAGTTCACCATATCAACATCACCAACCTCATGTTAACCCTTTACCTTCTTCATCCAACATTTCCTCCTCTATTTCTTCTTCGCTTGGTAAAAGTCTTGATGCTAGTAACCAGGTGACCAAGAAAAAGAAAAAAGGGAAAAAGAAGAAGAAGAAAGATAAGAAAGAAGTCAACCAACCAACCACAACTATAAGTATTGGTAACATTGAGGAAACTTCCAACATGCATCTCAAGACCATATACCCTTGCAAGCTTTGTAAGGGTGACCACTTCCTTATCAATTGTCACGGTATTCCTAAGGTCTTGGAAGTATGGCCAGAAAATTATTATCAACTTGCTATTGATCCATAGACCAGTGATTGTGAGGTTCTTGGGAAAAATGGTAAAGTTAGGTTTCCTTGTAGGTTATGCAAAGGGATATATCATAGTCACCTTTTCACTTGTATGGATGAAGCCTCAAAATTGTTGGAAAAACTTACTGTTTCACAACAACAAATTCCAACTGGTTACCATAAATTTTTTCCTAATCTACTGTCAGTTGACGAAGTGGTTGATCTAATTCCAAGTACAATCAATCTCACTCTTCCATTGGAGAGTGAAACACATATCACTAAGGTTGATGAGCCATTGGTTGATCAAGTGGTTGACTCGATTCCATCTTTGATTGATCCCAATCTCCCTTTACTACTCCGGTTCTTCTTATTACTTCAAATTCTTCTAGACATGGGGGCGTTTGACTTGTTTCCATTGACCCCCATCCAAGTAATGAGGCTATTTCCTTTGATTGGAGTAGACTGATAGGACATCATATTCCTTCTTCCACCCCTTTCCAAATTATTGTGAAAGCATATGGTAAGAATGTATCGTGCACAAATGTGGATTGAGGTGTTTCTGTTAGTATTTTATCATCATACGCTTGGAAAGCTTTGGGTTCCCCTTAGCTTGTGCGTGTTAAAAAAAATCTTTTGGCTTTTAACAGAACCATCAACGAACCTTTAGGGATCATTCCTAATTTAACTATTACTCTGGAAGGAAATACTCTCTATATTGATCTTATGGTAGTCCAAGACCCCTTGTATTTCAATTTTCTCCTTAGGCAAGACTATGTCTATTCCATGAAAGTTGTTGTGTCCACACTCTTTTAGGTGATGTATTTTCCTCACAATGGAAACATTATGATGATTGAACAACATTTATTTGTGGTCTTGATTCTAATACCAGTCATTCGACATCCCTTAATGTTCCTTATATGCAAGTGGTATCAACCCCACCACGAGTTAATTATGTGTCAACTAGTCCCATATTTTTAGTTATCGATGTAATCAAGCCTCTCACTGTTTGCTTGATGAGTCTTATGACTTAGATCTAGTAATTAACACATGGAACCCTACGGGGTAATTTGAAATATATTTTCTTGCCCCTCTTGATTCTCTTCACATGTGCTCTTTCCAAAGAGCTATTATTCCTCCTGATGAAGATATCTTGGAAGCCATGGTCTAGAAGTATCCCTTGGCATGTGTTTCTTCTAAATGGAAGCCATGATCCAAGATAAGTAGGAGGATGTTTCTTTTACTCTGTCAACCTCGTTAAAAAATGAAACATGTTTTCACAAGCATAATTGTTTTCATTTCAAGCTCACATAAACATGAAACAATCCTTGAGTAGAGTTTCTTGTCTTGTGTCAAGCTCATATTAAAAAAATGAAGCAAACTATTATGATGATGGTTCTTTTACCGTGTCAACCTCATTTAAAAAAATGAAAAAAATTCCTATGAGGATAGTTCTTTTACTTTGTCAACCTTGTTAAAAAAAGAAACAAATACTTACGAGGATGCTTCTTTTACTGCGTCAACCTCGTTAAAAAATGAAACAAGTGCCTATGAGGATGGTTATTTTATTGTGTCAACCTCCTTAAAAAATGAAACAAGTTCTTAGGAGGATAATTATTTTACTGTGTCAGCCTCATTAAAAAATGAAACAAATACTTATGAGGATGCTTCTTTTACTGTGTCAATTGCATCAAAAAATGAAACAAAGATAATAAGTAGTAGTTTCCATTAGTAAAAATGTCTATAAAAAGTGTGGCTTTACAAAATGTCATCTAAGACATGAGTCCTCATGGAATTTATTATCCAAACATGCCGATACATGAAAAAAATGATCTAGCCCTAATCCTAGCAGCTATGCATGATGATCATGGTTCCAGACAACAGAGCGAGCTACTCATCGTAGAAAGTGACTAATCAGTCCAGGAAACCCCACAATATGCCTCTGATAATAGAGAGGCAAGTCATCAATCCAAACATCTGAGATGTCCATAGTCAACCTCTCCAGGTTGTGCTCCAGCTTAGTCAAAGCCTTTGTTGCATCAGAGTTCTGTACTGCGAGAGCTACTAGTTGCTTACCACGTCTGTTGAATTGACATAGTGCTGCTGGTCTCATCGAGCCCACATTTTCACGATAATTTTGGATAGTTAGGTTTGGATTTCAAAAAAAAAAAAAATATTGAAAAACACAAAACAACCAAAATGTGAAATTTTTACCTAGATCACCCCATTGAATTCCAACTAGAAATGGGATATCTCGATCACCAGTGTAATCTATTCATGCATATGTAAATTCCTTAATCATAATGATCTGAAATTCCAACAATCCAAAGAAATCATGAGTGTATCTAATAGCTGGGCCATCACCACCTTTGTGGCGTGCCATCAATGTAACCCACTTCAACATATGAGGATCTCGTGGTCCTTTTACATCAATGAATACCTATGGGGAAAGAAGGGGGATCCTCTCTAGAGCAAACGAGATCACAATGGAACCATACCCAAAATATTTGGGTTTTCACTCTAGTTGTTTTCCCTTTGAGGTTGCCAACAACCCCTTCACACTAGTTGAATATGGTGGGTTGTGAGCACTCTACAGAACTTTGCATCTGAGCCTTGGTGAGTAAATGAAGTGCTGCAATTCTACATAATCATGCAACAGTAAAAGCAATAGTCCTTAAAGGGAGTCTATCAGTGGTTTTGATATCAATTCATTCATATTTGAGTTCAGACCCTAGAAAACAATGTTGCAGTGGGTAAGTGGCAGTTGTTTCACCACATTATCTATGCATACAAAGAAATGTTAAATCCATGGAATGAGAGCCTAATAAAGAAATAGATGTCATCTTCATCTATGCTGAGTCTATGATCCCCACTCTGGAAGCACTCTTTCTAACACATTCCATTGTATCACCATCCATTCCAGCAAATTTAGTTGGGCCTTCATGCTTGGGATCACGAAAAATTTGTAGAGGCCACAAAATCTCAAAATCTATAGTGTTTATGGATGATTAAAAGCTGCTACATCATGTTCTTCATGTTCTCTCTTCCCCCACTCCATTTTTGAAGATAAAAACCCTGCAAATAAAAATGGAGGATCATTAGGAAACATTGTGATGACTTTTGCAAAAAAAAACTTGGTCATTTTATTTAATTTTTTCAAATCCCTAGGTGTTGTACACAAAATCCTTTTAAGAAAAAAGCATATTTGCGCAGTTTGGTGCCCATCACTTCACAATTTGATTTTCTCTATAAAAAATAGTCGGTGGGTGCATGACGATGAAGGAGCTGTGCACTACGAGGGAAACTTTTGAATAATAAACCCCTCCCGCCCCAAAAAAAAAAAAAAAACTAATCAATGTTGAAAAGAAATGTTAAGCATTGAAAATGAAGATATCAAGAAGATCTCTTACTTGGAAAAAGCGACTCATGATTTGGTCCACCGGTTTGATCAGAATCTACCTATGGAGCTTCTTGTGAAAAATGCACTCAATCAATCTCAAATGATAAAAAACACAAATAGTAAAATATTTTTTTTTTTTTTTGGACTTTTATAAGTTTTTAAGCCCATTACAAATTTGTTTTTTTTCCTTTAGCTTATGAAAATCCAAAATTTTAATGTTTTTATTATATTTTTTGAGCACTGACGATAATTTTTGAGTTTAAATGTGAAGGATACATGTTATTTTTGAAAATGAATGATTTTGGTGATGAGTACATTTTTATCACTTTTTCGAACTCGTTAAAACTTACAAAAAAGAAAAACCCTAGAGTTCTCTTTAAGACCTTTTTAGAGTCCCTAAACATGAAAAGATCGCTGAGTACTTGACTATTTGAACTCATAAAAATAAATAAACAATTGTCTATTTAGTATAAGTTTATCCCTTTTATGGATTGAACTAGACTATTTACGAAAAAGGTATACATTGAATAATCATGGTTAATAGAGTTATCTCCTACATTATTTTACCCTTTTCCGGGCTTGAGAGACTACATTTAAAAAAAAAGGCATTGTGGAGTTTACTTATGTTTTTCTCTTGACTCCCTAAAAATGAAAAACACTAAGATTTACTTTCTTTGGGCTCGTTAAAATATTACATTGAAAGAACTGAATGATTTTTCTTTCTGTCTTTTCAAACTCTTTAAACATGAAAATGACATCGAAGAACGTTTCAAATCCCAACAGGGATCCATCATTAGGACTATTTTGAATGTTGATAGTAGAAGAGCTTAATTTCAAGATTTAAATAGTTAAGAGGTGAGCTGTTTTGTTTTAAGGAAAAATGAAGGTCGGCTACTTAATAATTAATTTTATCCAAATATTTAAGTTTTTATTAAATTAGGTTTTTATTAAATTTTTATTTCTGATGATAAATTAATACTAAATATAAGACAATTAAAGGTTGAAATTTTCTTGTTACAATAATTTAATAATTTTTGCGCTAATAATTGAATGGAATTGTTTATAAGTAAGCTATAAGTTGTTTGTAAGGTAATTTAAAAGTCAAAATAATTAATATTTTTAATTAATTTTAAGAATAATTATTATGAGTTTATAAAATGAATAGGTAAATAACTAGTAAGTATGTTATATTGTTATAGAATATTCACTGACTATTATTATATTTATAGTTATAAATAATAATCATTAGTAATATTAATGGTATATACATGATTGATTTATATAATAGTAAACAAATTTTTTAATGAAATATTAATAGATGATTTTAGGTTTATCTTAATGTTTTATGAATTAATAGATAATAATAATAGTTTATAAGTAATTGTAAATAAATAAAAGATTAGTGATATATAGTAATTTTTGAATGAGTAATAATAAGTTAGTAGTGATAATAATTAATAATCAGTAATAATATTGATAAATAATATAATTTTTTTTTACTAATTTTTGTGTAACAGTTACTGATAATTAGATAATAAAAGTTAATTTTTTGATATGGAATGTAATAATTACCAATATTTACTAGTCATAATTAATAATTAATAATAATAGTACATATTATAAATTTTGACTATTTAATTATTATTAATAATTTTGATAGATTAATAATAATTATATTCAAATATTAATTATTAATGTTTTGAGAATGATTATTAGGAGTAATAGTAGAAGTAAAAGAAACTAGGTCTAGCTAAATAAACCTAAAAGGAAAGGGAGGGGGAGAAAGTTACCTATTAAGAACTAAACCTACGAAGCATTGGAGGTCTTAATTTCTTTGATTAAGGGAAGCCAGCTACTACTGATCTCAATGCCATTGTCCCTGTTGAGTTTATGTGGATGTTTCATAATCTCAAGAGCCTCTCTAATCTTTCGTCTATGATGATGTTCTTCTCTTGCGACAATTGAGACATTTTCCACACATAAATGGTGCTTATTTTTAGAAGAATGCTTTGCTAGGGCAGAAGTACGGGACCTATCATTCCTAATATCAGCTACATGTTCTTTCAGTCTTGTTTGCAAGGAACGACCTGTTTCACCAATGTAACTTTTCCCACAGGAACAATCTATTTTATAAACTCCTTTAAGTTGGTGTCTATCAATCTTATCTTTGACAGACCTCATACTTTGTTTAATCGTTCTAGGTGCCGAGAATTGAGTGATTATGTTTTTCTTTCTCAAGATTCTTGCAATCTTGTCTATCACCCCTTGAATATAAGGTAGAAAAACCTTCCCACACTGAGGTTGGTCTTGAGCTTTTGGCTTCTAAGATAACGCCCTTCTTTCAGCCCTTTCTATAGCCATTATAATTTCTTTTTCTTTGTAGCCTATACTTTTAAATACTGATACTAAGTTCTTCTTTTCTTCGTCTAAATGTTCAGAATCAGAGATTCTAAGAGCTTTGATAGCCAAAGTGTTTAGAACACCAAAATTTTTGGATGGCGGATACTTCGGATGGATCAATATTTTGATCTACATGGTGTACCACTATTACAAAAGGTATGTATTGCATCTTCATATTTAGAACTAGATCAATTTTTATGGTATGAAGGTCTTTGTTCTCGTAAACAACTTGTTACGTGGTCAATTTTCACGGAGTAAATGATAGCACATTATGAGGATACAAAGAGCAACACCTTCTTTAGAGAAACACCACAACAATTGGAAAGAGTAAAAGGGCTTTGTGACATAGTGGAAAGCAAAATTATGGAAACCAAGAAGCATACCCCTAACAACTATAAAGATGGAAGTGTTGTTTCTCCTAGCCTTCCACAACCTACAAGGGTTACACCACAACAATTGGAAGAAAAAAGAGAAAAAGGGCTTTGTTACAATTGTGATAGCAAATCACTAAAGGTCATAAGTGTGCTGAGAAGAAATTATTATACATAGAATATAAAGAGGAGGAGGAAAAGGATCAAGAATCATCAAAAGAAGAGGATATATGCCAGGACCCCACCCAGAGAAAGAAGAAATGAATCATACCATATCTTGTAAAGCATTGGCAAGAATTACCACTCCTCAAACTCTCAAGATAGAAGGACATATCAAGAAAGAAAAGGAGCAAGAAAAGATCACATCAAGAAAGAAGAAATGAATCCAACCATATCTTGTAATTCATTAGTCGAAATCACCACTCCTCAAACTATCAAGATAGAAGGACATATCAAGAAGAAAAATGTTCAAGAAGTGAAAGATCACATCGAGTATCAAGAAATGAATTCGACCATATCTTGTAAAGGATTGGAAAAAATTACCACTCCCCAAACTCTAGAGATAGAAGGACATATCAAGAAGAAAAAAGTTCAAGCAGTGAAAGATCACAACGAGCATCAACAACAAGTTCTCCAACTTTTAAAGGATAA
>APFE031035792.1:6075-38220 GCA_000404065.3 Pinus taeda | reverse complement strand
TGATAAGAGGCTCCAGAATCAATGAGCCACTCATGAGAATGAAAAGAAGAAGATACATTTAATGCATAACCAGACTAGATGATTGACAACGACATGCAGAAAGTGCCATTCCTGAAGATGAAGTTGAAGTTGAAGTAGAAGAATGCTCCACATGGATGTTATGTTTCTTCATTGCGGCTTCCAAGGCTTCCATCTTCTTAAAGCATTTAGATTCTAAGTGGCCATCTCGATTACAAAAGTTACAATGTCTATCAGTCTTCTTCCATTTGTTTTTATTAGTCTTATCATTTTGCTGAAATGATCTTTCATTTTGAGACTGAGTTTGCTTAGGACCCTTGTTTGGTTTAGGACCATTCTTTTTAGGATATGACTTCTTAGGATTCTTTGAATTTGGTTGTTGCTGCACGGCTAACGCTTTCTTGGAAGAGTTTCCAAGATTAAGAAGACCAAGGTGTAAGAGTTTTTCTTGTTCTCTATTAAAGAATCACAAAAAGAGTCAAAGGAAGGGGCCTTGTAGTCTGTTCCTTGACAAATGAAAGCTTCCCTTGTAGAATGGAAGGTGGAAACAAATACAGAGTAGGCTGGTCCCAACTTAGTAAGGATGGAATAAATAAGGTTACTATCTTCTTTCTTAACCTTAACACCTTTCAAGAGATATCTAAGGGTCTTGAATTTGGACAAGAAATCTTCAATGCAAGAAAATTATTAGGATCCAATGTAAGCAACTCATTTTCAAGTTGATGGGCTCTAATTTCATTTTTAATCCCAAAAACTTTAGTGATTTGTTCCAATGCTTCATGAGGAGTATCAAGTTCTGCAATATGGAATCTAAGATCAGGAGAAATAGACGTCCCTATCAAACCACGTGCTTGATCTCGTCTATTTTCCCATTTAGCAACCTTGTCTTCATCTTTTGGTTCTTCTCTTGGCCCGTGGCTATTCTGTAGAGACCTTTACTTCTAAGTAAATCTTCCATGTAGGATACCCATTGGAAGTAGTTAGTGCTGTCAAGAATGACTTGGCATGGACTTTCCATTTTTTAAAAAAACTGAAGCTGAAGATGCTAAAAGTAAGTGTTCCAATGGATAGATCTCGAAAAATTAGGCTGTTTTAAAAAAACGGCTCTGAAAAGGCTTCCGGATGAAGAAGTTATGGCTTTTTGAAAAAAAAATGTTGAAGTTGCCGGCAAAGTGCGCGAATGTGCGGGAATGAAAAAAAACGCCCCCACAAAATGGAGATTTGAACCCAAGACCTCTACTCTCTTAAAATAGCTTTGAACCAATTGATCTATACAAAAAATTTGAGAGAGAGAGAGAGAGAGAGAGAGAGAGAGGAGGGGGGGGCTTTGGGTTGCGTGCTTGCCTTGAGAAACCTCTTTTTCCCTACAAAACACAAAACACAAAACCCAACACGGACATGCAAAGAAAAACGAACCTTATGGCTCGAAGTTAGCTTTACCCAAAAAAACTAAATATTTAAATAAAAATTAGCTTTAGCCGAAAAACTAAATATTTTTCTCAATGTTTCTGATTTTCCGAGATCACACTAAGGTGCAGGGAAAAGAGCATACGCATGAGAAAAAAAACTTCCTTTCTGTTCTGATTTGCCCAGATCGCACAGAGTCGCAGGGCAAAGAGCATACGCAGAAATGAAAGGTATAGATCCGGTTAAAAAAAAAACTAAATAAACCGAAACCGAAATAAGCAGAGAGAAAATAACAGTAAACTGCAAATAAAGACTGTATACCTCCAGATCTTAAAAATGACACAGATAGGGCTACCGGAAACCTTTTCGCGTGAAACAAAAGGGGTTCCTCACTGGAGCAGATGCTCCGAACACAACAGAGCAGTCCTGTCGGACTGAAAGCAGTCAGAAATAGTAGATCTAGGAAACGACAGTCGCATGCAGTTCTACCGGCTTCAGATTTGGATCACCAATGGACGCGGCCCTTAAATAGCTCTGATACCATGTAGGAATTTACAGGGTAAGTTCCTCAGACAGAACACCAAAAGGACACCGCTCACAAACAGATCACAGATCAATACACCAGTATTTTGACGTGGTTAAAACCCTCAGAGAGGGAAACAGTCCACGGCCTGCGCCAACGTGGCTACTACAGGCAATTTATTAATAAAAGAATGAAAATTTACATAAGCTTCTCTCATGCACTGTGAACCTACAAATGACCCTCCATGCGCTTTAAATAGAATTCATGGACCAATCGGGTGTCAAGCCACGGATCAAGTGTCGGTAATACCGAGGAGAGAATGAACCGTCGGATCACTACATATCGTGACCGTCGGATTGTAAGTTACAAAATGTACAACAGTAAAGAAACACACTTTACCTAACTCTATACCTAACTCTATACTAGACCAAGTTGAACTTAACTATTTCCTATGTGTCGGAATATCCTAACAATAATAAGCCCTTTCTCCTTATTTCCTTGATCTCAAGAGTACATTCATCCACGATAATTCATGAAATCCCAAGTCTTGTGCAATCTGATTCTAGGTCTCTCATAGGGAGAAAAATACCTTTTGAAGCATTATATCATAGCCATGAGCATTCCTTGGGAAGTCCTAATCGATCACCTTGTACCTTAAACCCTAGAATATCTATTGAAGGTGATTATCATCCTACTAGAATTCCTCCCATTGATGAAAGTTCATAAAGAGTAAGGGTCCATCGTTGTGATGACAGTGGGCCATTGTTACATTGTTAGCACTTAGTCTAGCTCTTTGTCTTGTAGGGTTTCCCTCTCCAAGGCTTGCTAGATTTTGTGGTAACAGTCCCAAATGATTTGCTTCCCCTCCTTTTAAAGTCGATGGATGGCTCTTGGATCTTCTAGAAGCATTTTATTTTATTAGTTTATTGTCACTCTAGAAGCTTCTCCTTCTTGTTTTACTTTAAGTGAATTTTTTTTAGTCACTTTTCCCCTTTTGGCCTTTTTCTCCTATAAAGCACTTTTCCCCCTTTTTCATTTATTGAAGTGACTAAATAAAATCACTTTTGAACCCTGAGAAATGATTATTCGACCACCATACTTTATTTGGCCACTGGAAGTCACCTTTTACTATCCCATCCTGTAAATTTCTTCATTCCCATTCCAACGAGGTATTACACTATGATGCTTCACTAATTAATCCTTCCCACATGTCACCTTTAGCATATTTAATTAAGATATGCTCAATAATAACCCCATTTTATGAGAATTGTCAGAATGCATCGAAACCATGAATGAACAATGCAAAACTGACCTTGATGATGAAATACAACAAGTGATCCCTATTGAACCCCATAAAACTCCTCA
This sequence comes from Pinus taeda, assembly GCA_000404065.3. Classification (NCBI taxonomy): domain Eukaryota; kingdom Viridiplantae; phylum Streptophyta; class Pinopsida; order Pinales; family Pinaceae; genus Pinus; species Pinus taeda. The sequence continues at coordinate 34,907 of APFE031035792.1, read as the reverse complement.
AAACCCCTGTAGGACCTCTGATGATGTAATCTTGCTCCTATAATCTATCTATCGCAAACCCTAGAAACCCATCTTAACTGCATCATAAGGGAAATTGGAAATGGGGATTGTTACCCACCATTTGTGGATAGTGTATATAGGAGGAATTTTTTCTCCTAGATGGTCCTCAATTGGCACCCCACAGCGCCTTGTAGCCACTAGATAGCTCGATGTGCCATTTTCTCTGCCACCTGAGCAAGTCATGTGGTCCCTCGACCACTTGTCATGAATGTATGTTTGAAGGTGGGCCTTCTAACCCCAAAGGTATGGATTTTCATTGGTATAGTTGAGTAATTTTCCGCTTGTCATGGGCACATTTGGGCATGGATTGGTGGGGGGATTCAACAGAAAGAGTCAGTTAGGCTTGTATTCTTGTCTCTACTATTCCATTTCGTGGTTACCCTTATATCCTAGTCCTGTGGGAACTCCTTTAGTGACCATTTGGCTTCAGGGTTGGCACTACATGGGAAATCTTGATTTTGGTTGCATGGTCTTGCTTCCTGACGCCACCTACATTACTCCCTTTCCACTCATTTCATCCCATCTATCTCTTTTCCCATCCAGGTCCACATGTGTCCACTAGGTCCACATAGGGTTAGCCTCCCCCCTCCCCTTGTCCACACCTCGGGTCAAGCTTGGAATGATACCCTAGAGGTTGATGCAGCTAAAAAGAAAAGAAAAAGCATAATTTGGCCACTCGCAACAGGAAATGTACCACAAAATGCAAAAGATGGCCAAGACATACAAATTTAACACGTGGGAAAAAGACAAACATGAGATCTATCCCTTATCCATGGCCATCACCCTGGTTCCTATGGGCCATAAATGAGCCTGCTCTATCATTAAAGAACCCATGATTGTCCCAACCCCTAGTGGGAAATGAACCACCCCCCCTTAAGGGAGTATTCATTGCTACATATTGATGAGGCTCATCAATAGTTAAATTATATGGGCGTTAATGCCACTCTCCAGCTTATTAACATCAACTTTTCTCACATTTCTTTACATATTTTATTATATTTTGCTTAGTGAGAAGGGTAAAGGTGTGATGTTATGTCATGTGGCCTACTGTGCATTAATTGCATAATTTGGAGTAGTTTTTGGCTAATTTAAGTGTAGGAACTTGAAGTAGACAAGCAAGAGGGATTTTAGGAGATTGGATCTCCCTCCTTAACTCCTCAATCACTCGAAGATTCCTCCACCAGATCTCATCATCTTGAAGTTATAAGTAGCCAAGCCCATTGAGTGCATTGGCAGCCAAGCCAGTGATAGTTGAAGACAAGTTAATCTCGAGTTTGGGAGCCAAGCCTCCCTAATTTTAAGGAAATTGTTTGTAGCTTCAGTTGTGTAAAGAAGAAGGCTTAGGGCCTTATTAGGATTTGACTTTCTGTTGTAGCCAAGAGGCAATTTTGAGCTTAAGATATTGTGACTGTTATTCTCATGTAATTTTTGACATTTTGGTGATAATGAAAAGGGTTGCTTTGATCTAGCACTGAGTTGACTCAGAGGGTTGAAGCTCTTGGGTTAGGACCCAACCCTAGCATCAGAGGTTCCTCTTCTTTTTGTACATGTATTCTTAGATTAGAATCATAGATTAGCTGCTCGAATTATTTCTGTGTTATTTCATTTGCAAGTATTTGAATGATTGGTTAGTTTTGCTTCCATTAGTTGGAGAAGTAGATCAACACTATAGTAGGGCAAGAAAAGACTTTAGAAAAGCTTGTGACAGTGGCCTCATACTGATCTCCCTCATGGGATCATGGTTTGAAGACCCCACTCTCACAGTCCCAAAAAATAGAGTTATCTTTTGGTTATTGCATAGCTTAGGGTTTCTTGTTGAGTAGGTCATTGTTCATGATTCCTTAGAATCACTTACAATTGTCATTTTGGTTTCTTAAGTTTGTTGTAGAATAGAAAGCATTCCATTCCATATAAGTTGATCCACTAGCCATCAATAAATCAGTTTCTTAAATTCAACTCAGCTTTTCCACATTTACATAAAGTTGTGCATAAATGAAGAAATGAATGTCTTGTTGTAGGAGTTGCTGATCTGCAGGGAGAAATCGTGCCACTAGCCTCATCTTAGTCTTCTCCACCTCTCGCCAAACCCTACCAACTATCAATTCATATTTCTGTTTTGTAGCCCACTGTGGACAACCAACTTGAGAAAATCCAACCATCCTGAAGAGTTGAGCTGATCCTTGGGTAGTGTGCACCTTCCCCATACCTTATTCCACCATCATCCAACTTCCCTACCTTCCTACAGCTTTCAGCTAAGTTTCCTGTAGTAAACTAGGGCATCCTGTAGTAACTACAAGAAATCTTGTAGTGACTACATGAAACCCTATAACAGCCTGTTTTAGACAGTTTTGGGCATAATAATGTCTAGAGCCTAGGGTAGGCCTTCAACTTGACCTCCATACCCCTCAATTCCATTTTTGACCAGTTTTCCCATACCTTCCTCCCCTACAAAATATTAGCTTTATTAGTTTAACATTTACATTTCTAAATTGAAAACCAAAAGACTCTTTTCTGCAATATTTGGCTAGTGCATGCATATATCATTCTTAACAACATTAGGATCATTTCCATGCCTACTTAGTCCAGATAACTAGATGATAGAATGAAAGGTTAAGTTAGGTCTCTTCTGCAAGTAATGTGTGTTAATTCCTAACTAGGTGATTTCATGTCATTTTCGTAGCACTCTCTATTCAAAATTTTCATTTCCTTAACATAGGCAAGTATTTACTTTTTGCATTAAAATTTGCTTTACATTCACTGTCAATAGTCAACCTCCTTCTAGTCAATAATTGACTAGTTTGAAAAACCCTAGTGGTCTATTGCCCCAGTTTAGAAGTGATAAGAGTAGATTGTTGCATCTACTGTGCATATAACACTGTCACCTCCAAATTTGTATGAGCCCCGGTTGATAAAGTAAATTTGGTCACTCTAGGAGTTGCAACATCCTTGCTGCAGTATTGGGTCTCATCACTTTTTGGCGTCGTTGCCAGGGAGGTTTCTAGGTAGATGTGATTTTTGCTTTCCTTTCCATGTAACATTCAATAAATAGATGAAATTCCTGCTTTCCTTTTGTTTTGCATTCAACAGATAGTTGCAATTTTTGCTTTCTTTCCATTCTGCAAGTAGTTCCATTCAACAAGTAGTTGCAAATTCTACTTTCTATCCATTCTGCAAGTAGTTCTGAAAAAACCCTTAAAAAAAAGAAAAAAAAACAAATTCCATTCATGCCTCGTAGCAATAGAGACAACTTAGGATATTTTTTTGCCAAATACCCCCACACCATCTAACAACCAACATTCTCTCTTCTGCGGTGCTTGTGAGCTAGAGGACCCATTAGGTGAACAACCAGAGGTCTTTGAAGAGCCTATTGGGGAAGAAGAAGAAGAAACCATTCCACCAACCTACACCATGGTTGAAAATAGAAATGGGATTGAAAACATGACTGAGGGTGCTTTTCCCATCAGAGAAACTAATGGAGATGCTAGGATGAAAAACATAATTCCCTCTGCCCTTCCTCACTTCCATGGCTTAACCTCAGAGGACCCTGATACCTTTTTGTTTGATTTTTCTATCCTATGCATAACTTATGATTATATCTGTGACGACCAGTAGTTGAAATTGTTTCCATCCACCCTTAAGGATGCAGCCTTGCGCTGGTTCATGAGTTTACTCGGGGACAACATCACTACCTGGGCTCAAATGAAACAAGCCTTTAGCAATAAGTACAGGGACTATTGTAGGTCCAAAGACACCAATGAGAAAATCTTTAGAATGACCTTGGGACATGATGAGTCTTTGGAAGATTATGAGAAAAGGTTCCAACTCAACTACAAAAGGGCCAGATGCACCCTCGATCTTGAATCACTCAAGCTAGTCCTTAGAGGGATTAGGGAAGATCTACTAGAAACCCTAAACATGTTGTCGGGAAGGGACATCTACCAGTGATCCTATGATGATATCAAAACAGTTTTCAAAAATCATTCTAGGGTAGCCAGAAAGAAGGGTAGGGCTAGTCAAGCTTTGGCCAGTTCATCCTCCTCCAACACATCCATCAAAAGTGAAATTGGGAACATGTTCGAAGACTTTAAGAGTGAGAAATGTTGCATACCCTTGCTCTACAAATTGACACCATGCAGATCAAGAGGAAACCAAAGGAAGCAAAAAAAGCCTTAGCTTTCTTTTGCCCTAGATGCACTAGGAGGCACCCTAGAAATGAATGTCCATTGAATCTTATAGAGATCTGCTCGGTCTGTGAGGAGAACCACTCCATAGACAAGTGCCTTTCTCTGCCTGGATTGAAAGTTGTGTATCAAGGAACTGAAGGTGTGACTAAACAACTCTGCTATATCAACCAAAGGAGGCCTCAAGGACCTCGACCATACCAGCAAGGCATGCAAGGGTTGTCCTATTCATATTACAACCCTAACTAGAATGCATCCATTCCCCCTTGGTGTCCTCCTGCTCATCCTTCATGGTCCACACCTTCTCCCTGGTCTTTTGCACCTCAATACCATTCCCAACCTACCAATCAATCATTTCAGCCATATGCTCCCCCACAACCTTAGTAGAATACACCGTCACAGGGGTGGAGGTCCCCATACAACCAATCTCCAGCCTTACTACCTCCACCTCCATCTCAACCACAACTCCTTAACCCTGCTCCACCTAAGCAACCTCAGATGCCTTCTTAGCGAAATCTAAACCTGAACAACAAATAGGCACAATAAGTCTATAGTGGAGAGACATCCTACCCTGACTATGCTGTGGAAATTCAAGAAATCAATCAGGTTTGGAAGAGTGCTTCCAGATAATCAACCTCCATCACCAGTTGAGGAGCTTGAAGAGGAAAAGGAGGAGAGTGTTCCTCAAGACAATCCACCACCTTTTCCTAAGAGATTAATCCATCCTATCGAGCACACCCTGAAGAGACTGAACTTTTGGGTGAATTGAAAAACTTGTGTGTTAAAATCCCACTCCTCCAAGCTATCAAGGATGTCCCCATCTATAACAACTTAATCAAGGAGAAATTCTTCAAACATCCTGGGAGGCGAAAGAAAGACACCCCTACCGTTAATGTCATTTGACAACTGTCTGACTTAATGTTGGGGTGAGTGATTTGCCCTTAGTATCTAGACCCTGGAAGTCCTGTGGTAGATGTGCACATCGATGGTATCATTGTCCCCCATACCTTGATAAATCTTGGGGCTACCATCAATGTGATGACTAAGAAGACTATGCTTAAACTAAACCTCCAAGGATCATTAAGGAAGACCCCAACAGTCTTGTAGCTTGCAGATAGATCCACAGTAGCTCCTGAGGGAATTGTTGAGGATGTGATGGTCTCCATTGATTCCTGGGAATATCTTGTTGACTTCTTAATTCTCCAACCTAAGACCAAGTTCAATGGTTATCCTTTCATCCTTGGAAGGCCATGGTTAGCCACCATTGATGCTTACATAAGTTGTAGGGCTGGGAATATGACCATTAAAAATGGGCATTTGTCCAAACAATCGGTCTTGTACCCTCGTGCTCAACCATCTTTAGAGCATGACTTACCTTTATGGTTGGAAGAGGAGGAGGAAGATGAAGTCTACTCTGCCACCTCTTACCCAATTTGTACCCTAGATGTTACTATAAGAGGGGGGCAACTTGACAAAGACGACTTGATTGATCAAAGCCTCCAGAATCAACCCCCCAACACCATGTCTCTTGATGAGTTAGTAAAGAAAGTTGAAGATAACCCTTGCACTGATTTGTCCCTAGCTGACTCAAGTCCTACTCATGTCAATATGATAGAATTGGGTCCAAAAAGAACATTGAAAATCAACCCCTCTCTCTCTGCACATCAAGAAAAGGAGTTATGTGACATGCTAAGAGAGCATCTAGATGCCCTTGCCTGGAGTTATAAGGAAATGAAGGGAGTGCACCCTTCATTGTGTACTCACCACATTTACATCAAGGAAGGCTGCAAGCTACTGTGCCAACCTCAAAGGAGAATGAACCCAACCCTCAAAGATATAGTTAAAGAAGAACTGCAGAAGTTATTGGATGCAGGGTTCATTTACCCCATCTCAGATAGTGAGTGCGTGTCTCCTCTAGTTCTGGTCCCAAAGAAGAATGGAAAATGGAGGATTTGTGTGGACTATAGAGAGATAAACAAAGCCACCAAAAAAGACCATTTCCCTCTACCTTTCATTGACCAAGTCTTGGATGGTCTTGCAAGAAAGAAGTTATTCTCTTTCTTGGACGAATTCAGTGGTTACGATCAGATCCAGATCAACCCAGAGCACCAAGATAAAACCACCTTCATTTGTCCTTGGGGTACCTTTGCTTATAGGGTCCTTCCTTTTGGATTATGTAATGCCCCTGGCACTTTTTAGAGGGCAGCCTTGAGCATCGTTGCGGAGCTAGTCCATGACTCTGTAGAAATTTATATGGATGATTTCACTCCCTATGGGTGTAATTTCTGGGAGGCTCTCTCTAACTTGGGGAAAGTATTAAACAAATGCATTGAAATGAACTTATCCCTTAGTCCTGAGAAGTGTGAGTTCTTGATGAATTCAGGTGCTGTTCTCGGTCACTCAATATCCCATGAAGGACTGCAAGTGGACCCAAATAAAATTGCTATCATAAAGAGGGTCCCTACTCCTCAGAAGCAGAGGGATGTCCGAAGATTCTTGGGCTTAGCTGGATAATATAATAGATTCATAAAGGACTTTAGCAAAGTAGCCTCACCCTTGTTTGGACTATTGGTCAAGGACTCTGAATTTCTTTGGTCAGAAAGTTGCCAAGAGCCCCTAGAAACCCTAAAGGACAAGTTGACCGCTGCACCTATACTCTGAGGCCCAAATTGGGCTCTTCCTTTCCACATCCATGTTGATGCCTATGACAAAGCTATAGGACCATCTCTAGGCCAGATAGACGACAAGTTACCTTATGCCATTTATTTCATCAACAAAAATCTGTCCAAGGCTGAATTGAACTATACTGTGATGGAAAAATAGCTCCTAGCTGTTGTCCATTCTTTGAATAAATTTAGACATTACATCACTGGTTACCAGACCTTTGTACATACTGACCATGCCGCGATTAAATATTTGATGAACAAGCCTGATGTGAATGCCAAAATTATTAGATGGTTGCTTTTATTATGAATGTAGGAGGGAGAAATCGTGGTACATGAGTTATGCATTTTACCTTTTATCGATTTCCCTTTGTAACTGCTTGGGGCTCTAGGGGATGAGAGCATGATATATAGGGTATAACTGTGAATACCCCCTTTAGGTGGGTAAGTTCATCACCCACTAGTGGTTGGGATAGTCATGGGTTCCAATTGATGAAAGGGGCCAATATGAGGGACCCTAGGAATGATGGCCATGATGATAGGGGTTGAGCTAATGTTTGCCTTTTGCCCACGTGCTAAATTTGTATGTATCGACCATATTTTGCATTTTATGGTACGTTCCCTGTTGAGAGTGGCCAAATTATTCTTTTCCTTTTCTTTTAGCTGAATCAACCTCCGACGCATCGTTCCAGGCACGACCCAAAGTGTGGGCAAGGGAAAGGGGAGGCTAACTCCTTGTGGACCCAAATTGGAAATATGATCAATGGGGTTATAATGAGCAGAGAGGAGTGGTGTACATGTTGTCGGGAAGCGTGACCATGCAACCAAAATCGGGGTTTCCTATGTAGTGCCACCCCTAAAGCTAGTGGCCAATAAAGGAGATCCCATGGGACTAGGATACAAGGTTAACCATGAAATTGGATAGAGGAGACAAGAGTACAAACCAAACCCACTCTTTCCGCCGAATCCACCCACTAATCCATGCCCAAAAGTATCCATGATAAGTAAATAAAAATACCCAACTACACAATGAAAAACCATACCTTCGGGGTTGGAATGCCCACCTTCAAACATATGATCATAACATATGGGTGAGGGAGCATATGGATGCTCAGGTGGTAGAGATAGTGGAACATCGAGTTATGTGGTCGCTGCAAGGGTCTATCGGCTGAGGACCATCTAGGAGAAAAAAATTCTGTTATGGAGACTACCCAAGGGTGGTGGGTAATAGGCACATCGAGCTATCTGGTGGTTTCAAAGGGCTGCTGGCTGCCGACTGAGGATCATCTAGGAGAAAATTTTTCTCCTATGGATACTACCCACAAGTGGTGGTTAACAAGTACTCTATTGGAAGGAGGGGTAACATTTGATTTCAATTGTTGGGCATGTGCTCCATCTAGGAGTATGTGAAATCCCAAGAATCTCATTACTGTACATAAAAAAATCCAAAAATAAACAAAATGCTAGAACTATTGCCCAAATGGACTCATTCATCTGCTACTCTACTCTAATTTACTTGAAGTGGGATTTTTTAGTGAAATCAAAGATCCAATGTAACCACCTTATAATGGCATCAATCCATTGCCTTCTTCACAGTGTTTGATCACCATAGAAAACATAGACACGTTGATAATTAGCTTTTTGTATTTAGAAGAATTTGTGATTAGCAAGCTGAAAATGCACCTATGCACTTGTTTAGCAGCCATGTCTTCTAGTGCACTTGCAAATAGAAAGGAATCACTACAAGATGTATCAATATACTTCTATAGTGGGATGATATAGCTGCTGGCCAAATTAGTATAATCACCAATCTGCTCTCCATTATTTGTCTGTTGGACAATTTTTCCATTGATCTTCCATATGGCTGAAAATGTTGATTTCTTCTCCTCGCAAGGGGTTGAAATCAAATCTGAAATTGCACTTTCAACCAAATTGCTCACAAGATCTGGATTCTGTAATGGTTGAGCTCACTGGAAGGATAAAAATATGAACATTGCTTTCCAAATATGAAAGTTGCAATGAATCTACAATATTTTCTTTGTTTCCATCTAATTTCAAATCTGCAATATTGTCCACTGTTTGGACCAGATCACCATCACCAAAATTACGCATTTTAAATTCTTTGTTGTACAGCTGCACATATCATGGATTTCATCCTTTGGTTTGAGATCATCATGTACAAGCTCTTTATTATGGTTGGCTTCCTCCTCCTTTGCATAAGCACTTTCATCCATGAGATTTTTCCACAAACAAAACCTTCTCATATGTAAGATGGTGGGAAACCAATACTCATCATCATAACTCCATTGTAAAAAAAATGCCATAAAAAATTCTGCAAAAAATCTGTAATGTCCCAATTGAAATAAATTTGGAACAACTTGAATTTTTAACTCAGAAAAACTCTAGATAAAAATTCTATTCATAAACAAAAGATTGCCATGTAAAAATTTAAACAAATAGATCATGCAATCCTATAACACATTGAAAAAGAAAATACCCCGCTTTATTATATTTGATGAACTGGGTTTTACATGCACATACAACCATATAGTTGAGATAACTAGCCTCAAGAGATCTACAATAATGCCACAATGGGCCTCCCAAAACAACTGAAAATCAAATAACTGCAACCTATGAACCCTGAATGGATCCACCAAGGGAAGAGATGGGTGCTTGCCCACTCTCATTGAATCACTCGAGGGTTTCCGTCCAAGGGCTACTGCTGAAGTAGAGAACCAAGTTCTCAAACCTCTACACAAGAAACAATATCAAATCCAAGATGTCTCCAAATGACCTTCTCCTCCTCTTTCATAGATCTGATGGATAGATCTCCAAGCCTCTAGAAGCATCTTATTTTATTATTTTATTATTATTCTAGAAGATCCTCCATTGACTTTATCTTAAGTGACCTTTTAATTTTTACTTCACATAAGTCACTTTTGGCCCATTTCCTCTAATTAATTATTTTTCCTTAATTAAATGACTAATTAAAGTCTTTTTTAACTAAGGAAAATGGTAAATCGCCCACCATACTCTCTTCAGCCACTAGAAGTCACTCCTCACCATCCCATTCTATAGATCTTTTTGTTTCGGTTCCAACGAGCTATTACACTAAGGTGTTCCATCAATTAATATACCTAGAATGCCACCTCGAGCATAATTAATTAAGTTATGTCAATAATAACCTCGTTTTACAGGAATTATAAGAAAGTCATGGAACCAAAAACAAAATGTGTGGAACTTCTCATGATGATGAATATGCGAAGTGAATGGTATCATACCCCATAAAAACTCCTCAAAACTCCATCAAGACCCCTGATGACATAAACCTGCTCCACTAACCTAGCCATCACCTACCCTGGAAATCCCCTCTGGCTATACCATGGAGGAAATACAAATGGGGACATTACAAGATCTAAATGTCTCCTTTCCAAGGTTGTTAAGCTAGTCCCTTTCATGTCTCTTCAAACCAAGGGAAAAAATTCTCATCATTGTGTCATGGTGGAAGAGGGAATTACTGTAAATGAATTCCTCAAATACATAATAATTATGTTGGGCCAAATCACCATATCCACTGAAACTTGAGATGGCCTATGAGCATATGTAAGGATTCCAATGGGGAAAAACCCAACATGTTGAGACATCAACCAAAGCATAGCATTCTACTTGCCATGCAGGAAGCTCCATCTTTTCTACATGTACAATTTTATATCAACACTCAGAAAAATCTGCAATAAATATTGATCATAGCTCACAAAATTTCTCGATTGAGTCTCCAAGATGAGCTTGCTTCTTGAACCTTCATAGTTGCTAGATGTGCTCACTTCTATTGATTTTTGTAGTATCAGATGTGCTCTAACCTTGAGATTTTGCAGAGAAGCTAAGACACATGCATTCTCCAAGACCATAAATCGTTTGGAAAAATTCCATCTAGAGATGGTTTAATTAAAATAATTAATCATTTTTAATGTATTCCTAAGTCTAAACTTAGGAAATGTGATTAATTAAAGGGTATTAATTAAATATGGTGTGAATCTTCTAGATAAAGACGAGGATCAACTCTCAGTTAATCTTAGTCTTTGATTATGTTTTAATCTTAGCTGTTGGTGCTCCAACGAGAGATTATAAGAAGGAGCATGATGGGCACTTGAAGAACACATCGAGATAATGAGATCTAGAGATCTAATTCTCAAGAGTAGCAACATTGAGTTGCCGAAGAGATTGAGTGATCTTCTTGCAGTGAGGGGTAGGGATAGTATACTGGAGGGGATTTTTCCAGTCCTGGTGAGTGCAAGGTAGAGAAGGCATCGAGAGGTCCACAGAGGCAACACAGTGCCACGCAGAGGTAGCGCAGTGCTTTAGAGGGAGTTTGCAATTTTGCTGAGGAGTAGCCGAGATCCAGTGCCAAAAGCCGAGGTGTGAGTCCAGAGTGCCAGATTATCGAGCTTCCAGTCGGCAAAAGGTCAGAAGGAGGAGGGGATGCAGTCCCTTGAGCCATGACGCAGTGATTGCATGAGCCCAGGTAGAGATTGCGCAATAATAGCATAGTGCAACTCACCTAGAGCCCGGATCAGTGTCAGATCTCCAGTGGCAGTGTGAGATATTTTCTCACTACCTCCTTGCCAGTTTATTCTCTTATCAGATAGCCAGTTTGGACATCCAATGATTTTTACTCAGAAAAATACTGCTTAATAATTAAAACACTCAGCTGCTGCACCAGTTTTCCCACATTGGGTTTTTCCATGGATGTTTTTTGAAAAACAACGGTGTAATTGTGTGTTTATTTCTCTCCTGTGTAGTATTTTGTTTCCGCAATATTTTATGTTGTGAAGGATGCAGTAGATTTTATTTCGATGTTTACTGTGTAACACTGTAAATAACTTGATTAAGAAATTAACAAGTACAAGGAATTTAATTAGTTGCTGCAGTAGGGATTCGAGTTTCTGAATTTTCACAACTTCTACATCCAACAAAGTCTTCAAATAATATAAAGAGCAAGGAATTCATGGAAAACACAGACAAATGTCGTTGGAATACTGGGTTGATTGAGCTTTATCCCCAACAATGGTGCCAAATTCTCAAATTGTGTGTTAAAGTGATGAAAGCTCCAAACCATTACACAATTTTATTGAAAATTGAGTAGGTCACCCATTGTCACCTTAGTGACCTACCTTGCCTCTTTAGGACGACTCTCCTTGAACTTTGAGGGGGGATACCTTGCAGATCAGTACGGATGAAACAATATAGACCAAGGTGTAGTGACTAGAATTATTTTTAATATAAAATGGAAATAATGATGATGGAAGGATGCGAAGACTAGTGCCAATATTCAAGGATAATAGACAGGGTTGCCATCACAACCCTCTCTTTGTTCACTCTTCCTTTAGGATTGGATGGTTGAGGGGTTAGGGGTGAAAGTATCCCACTCAAGCTAGTCTAGAATAACATGCAAGGAATTGGCTTCACTAGGAGAAGCTACTAATTCGAAATGCCCCAACCACTATACCAATAGTGACACCAATATCCCACACTAGGGTTAATGCTTCCCCCTGGAGGGCTTGTCCAACACAAGAGTAGGTCTTTTTGATGGAAAATAATGGGCGATGTGGTGACTCTAGAGTCTTGAATTTCCCTTCCAAGTGATTGTTTGTTCTTCAAATGGATCAATAGAGTAGTTTTTTGATCACCAAAATATAATTGCAAATTAATCTTTAAAGCACAATTTATAGGAAAAGGATAAGAATAAAATAAATAGAAGAATCAACCTGAAACACCAATATGCGAAGAAATTTTTCATGGGAAATTCTCCCACACTCCAATCCTAATTCAAAATGAGGAAGTACCTCTCTTTATAAGGATGAAGTTCTAACTACTTTAGAGTAAAATAATACTATTTTTATGAATGACTTAGTCTACAACGACTAAATCTATTCTAACTAGAATAAAGTAACATAAACTAAAAAAAGTGGACAAAACCACATGTAGAATGATAGTAACCATGATGCTCCACAAAAATGGTCTATTCCCATTAAAAGAATTCATCCTTCACAAGTCCAATGTCTAGCCCTGAAACCCTCTCAATCTCCCATGTCACAACCACTCAAGCTCCTTTAAGTAGGTCCTACTAATAATAATAGATAGGTCGATTGCACCATGGTGGCGTTTGGTTACATCCATCTCATGACAAAGTCTAATACACCACATTCCATTAAATGAACCCACAAAAAGGCCTAGACCCACATTCTTCAAGGTATCACTTACCATAGTGTAATATTCTAACTAGATAAATACAGTGAAATATCAAAACATGAACTAGCTACAACAAACAATTAAACAAGCAATCTGAAAACTCCACAAGAACAACAAATTTAGAGCACTGTTGAGAAAAACAATAGAGCTGAGCCATTTTATTGAATATCCAATGAGAAGTAGAGCACAAAATATAGTGGATTGTGGGCACCTGGGCTTGCTAAGGAAAACACACAAAACCCAGGTTACAATGAAGAAAAATCCACGTTGAAATGGCTCACCGGTTGTACGCTTGCCCAGAAATTTACCGCTGCTATTGCTCGAGGAAAACTGATGTTTGAGGCCTCAAATCTGTCCAAAAATTCTAAAAAATTAGGACAATGCTTTCAAACCTCAGGAAAAAAAACCCATAAAGTTTTTGGGCTAATTCCAACCTCCTGGAATTACCCAAAAATCAAGTGAAATCACCCACTACCCAGCTTTGTGTCCCACCTGAAAATCTACAGTCGCTTAACCCATAGTCCTCCACAAAATAACTTATAATTCCCAAAAAGATAGGGTTGGAAAGATAAAGAGAAATTACCTCTATTTCCCGACACAAAATTGCAGCAATTGCCATAGCAAAATGATCCAGAAAACCCCTGCGCAGGCCCTGAGGAAAAATAATTCGTCCTACACAAATGTAACATTATCATCCTCTGAAACTCCCCAAGGAAAGTCGTCCTCACCTGAGCCAATTTTCTAAAAATTCTCAGGCTCAATTTCCTCAACAATCTTTTCCTCCAAGCAACTCTACTTCTGCTACTGCATCCTCCTGGAAAATTTGTCCCACCTGTTGCAGAGATGAAATGACTCACTAGTATAGGAAAATAAATCTCCAATCAACTCCAAGTTTCTCTCTAGGGTGACACTCTAGGTTCACCAAAAGAGAGTTGGGATTCTCCGCTTGAAAATCCCTATGTTAAGCAACACTGGTTGACTTAGCTAAACAACTTAAGCAAACCTTCAATTCAGAAATGAAATACCAAAACTAAAATGATCAAATTGAGGCTCTAACCTTCCTTTTATTTTTTCTTTCACTTCCTCATACCATGGTTCAATTTCTCTCATACCATGGTTGGATCATTCCCATGGTTCGATTTCCATGTTTGGTAATCTCCACAACTTATCTTTACTTTAATTTTTTCCTTCTTTTCTTAAGTCCCAACCATAGCCTTTTCTCCAAAGTTTATTAAATATCTCTACAACTTATTTCTTCTAATTTTATATATATATATTGATTGCCAAAATTGCAAAATTGGGAATTTCCTTGTCAAAATTTTAATTGGGAACATGACAATCCTCCACTGCCAAATGTTACTTGTCCTCAAGCAATTGTAGTGCTGGATGCTGCATAATTTGTTCTCCCTCCCAATTGGCATCCTCTTCAGGAAAATCCTTCCGCTTAACGAGGAATTCTCTAATGGTTCTGCTCCTCAGCGTCCTTTCCCTCTCTTGTAAAATAGCCTTTGGTGTCAAAACCAAATGCCCCTCATCATCTAATGGTGGTAACTCAATGGTAGTTGTCAGCCATTGTCCCAAAGCCTTTTTCAAGCAAAAGACATGGAATAAATTATGCACCTTGCTTCCTGGTGGAAGCTCCAACTCATAAGCTACCTCTCCCACTCGTCAGATCCCCCTGTATGGCCCATAAAAATGAGGTTGAAGCTTTTCGACTCCCTTCTACTTCTGTGTGGATTGCTTGTTAATGAAGAATCTAGGGAAATTAGGTTAATAAGATTCTTCTTACAATGATAACTATTTGTGAGGTACTTTTTACTTTTCCTTATTAGCACAATCTTCTCTTGTTATTATTAGAGTATGTTTTCTTACTTCATCAAATAGTTACCAAAAGAAAAGAGACAAGAACACAAGATGTTGACTCTCTGCCATGGCCAAAACCTCTCACTTTTTGAGAGGAAAACCCGTACAAATTCTTCTTATAGAGATTCCAATTAACGAATGAGAAGACCAAGACCATTGACCTAATAGCCACTCCAAGACCAAGACATGAGTCCTCTTCTGCTTCTGTCTTCTAGATTCTCCTTCCACTATTGAGGCTTCATTACTGGAGCAATCTGAAATTCATCACTGCAATATCATTGTACTGTAAGCATAATTTCATCATTATCGAGACTTTGTTTAGCACTGGACCTTATTCTTGTGGCAGCACTGAGATAGTCTCCTCATCGAGCTTTTCCTTTATCATCAAACTGTAGTATGTCTATACTTGTTGTCATTGTGATTGCAGAGGGTTCTAAATTTCCTTGATACCACCAAACTGTATCATCTCCATAGCACTATGATTCTTGAGCCTTCCATCGAAATGTAGATGATCAATATTTTGTTTTGTGGACAAACTTCCGAAGTGCTTCGCTGTGGCCTCTGAAATGCTTCACTGTGGTATCCCAAATCTTCTTCTATGACTGCCCTCTGAAACTACAAAAGGACCTGAGTTCTATACTTTGTTACCCATCCGAAACATTGAACTTCTCACTGTAACAGTAATGCGAAAATCTCAGAGATAGACACAGATTTTGCTGTGTCCTTATGCGAAGAGTCCAGCTGGGTATTTATAGTAGTTTGACCATGTATTAAGTTGACCTTAACATTCGAATAGATGTGTCATTTTAAGTGAGCCGACATAAGTTTCTTTAATTCATCTTGCACGCCAACATCAAGAGGATTGTGCTTGTCTTTTTGGAGGGATTTTCTAGACACTTGGTTGAATCATATACATTTTACATATGCTCAAAAGGAGCTCTTCATACATGACATTGACTCTGACTCAATAATAAATCCTAAGGCTGTCAATGGGAGCCACTAACAAATAAAACCTCTTTCTCATGAAACCCATGAAGCAAGGCATACAAAAATAATTTTATTTCTTTTTATTTCATCATTTACAAAGATTATGATTACACGTCATTATGAAGACCGAACCTAGTTACATTTTACAACACTCCCTCTTAACTAGGGAGGTATTCATAATGGTACTTGGTCATTCTCAATCTGAGGAATTTCTCATAAGAAGAATCAGATTGGTAACCCATCTGTATAGCATCATAGTAACCAATGTTGTTTCCATAGCAAGGCCTTGACTGACAACTCTATCTCTCATCAGATCAGAGCATAATGTTGGCGAGACCAATGACTATAGACACCTTCATCATTGTCTCTCAAGGTACATACCCACCCAGGTGTTCATTGAGTATGACCTTCTAGGACTATTTCTTATCTTGGGTTCCCAGCCCTCAAAGAATATCGGTCCTCTTGCCTACTCTTATCTTGGATTCCCTACACATCCTCATAGAGCATTAGATGGCAGATGATTACCCAATCCTCCATTCTTTCTTCCCAAGTGAAGACAAGAATGTTGTGTCCATCTCTCCCTCTCAACTAGGGAAGATATGCCCATTCCTGTAAAGGAATGTACCCAAGCTCCTTTTGACCAAGAACTTGCCCAATCTCACTCTTAATTAGGGACTTGTCAGAGCTCCCTCTTAACTAGGGACTCTCCTTTTCATTAACAACTTCTTTGTGGGTCCTTCAGCTACTTGATCAATTTATATCTATGATGCCATGGAATTCCTTGTAGGGCATTAGCCATCCATCAGTTTCCTTCTTGGTTCCTCATGTCATTTCCTTTTCTTCATGGAAAGTGGCCTTCTTAGTACATATCTGGAACCTCTTCATATGGCTACTTCTTTCCCATCATGCTTCTTTCAGGGATTTCCATCCACCGCATGAATGCAGTTGTCCTTTCACTTACAACTCTTGTTCCAGTAGCCCTGTTTGAACTCATCCAGATATTATTCAAGAAATCAAAACATGACATTAAATCAAATAGTACCTTACGATATGGCTCTTCATCATGACATCTTCCTGTAGATATCAGCATCCTGCATACATATTGACACATCTCCCAAAGATATCCATTGTCAAGGGTCTCCATCTTTTTCAGACTCTCATTAGAGTCTTCATATCTTTCTAGGAGATTTCCTAGTCAAATCTTCTTGGTCTTTTGGATGTTGATCGCCTTTATCATGGTTGCATATCTCACAATCTCTTCCTCTTACACATTCCATTCCCAGGAGCTTCCAATTAGAGTTCCTTACTTATAGTCAACCACCTCATACTTCATATGAGGACATATTATGTTGATTTCATCTAGTGTAACTTATGCGTTCCTACATCCTTTCAGAGGAGGAGATTATTTTCCCTTGACCATGATTCTCAAGATAGAAGTAGTGATCCATGTTACCTGCAACCATATGACATGACTTTATAATATTAAATACAAGCATACATACCTCATTTTACCTTTAGGTCATCTACGCTTCTTCCAACAACTTCCTTGATTGAAAAGATCTTCAACCCCTTGATCTGCTTCATTTCTCATGTCATCATACCATCATCCCATGAATTCCATAAGTTGGAGTTCCTAATGAAACACTTGCTTCCACTCTAGATCTGTGAATCCTCCGATGCGGATTCCATTAGAGAATCTTGAGGATCTTGCATATCCTTATTCAATAGATATTTCCCTTTTGACCAATGTTGCGAACATCGGCATCGAGATAAAATTGGCAAGGGTCTGGAAAACCAAAAAATCATAAAAATTGGGAAAATATTGGAAAAAATCAGCAAAACATCGGCAAAATCATGATACCATTAAAATATCTATAAAAATTGGCAAACATCGGCTAGGCCAAAAAATCATGATTTCGAGATAAAATCGGGATGTTATCAAGATGTTCGTAACACTGCTTTTGACTGATATATGATGAGACTTGTCCTGGATGAATTTTTCCTTTGATATTTCAATTAGGTCACCAAGAGCTATATTCTTCAAAGTTGACTACCATAGATTTTGTTCCAGCGGTCCTTCATATTTCCCTATGGTGATTTCACGAGCTCTTGCTTCTAATGCTTCTCCTTCCTTGTTCTTCCTTCTTTCAGTTTCCTCCATTTCTTCGGTGAAATGGGCTTCTTCTCTATTCTTCTTGTTATTGTCCTTCTTAAGCTAAGGACAATATTTCAACTTGTCCTTTTCTATCTTGCATAGAAATCACTAGTTGGACTTATCCCATGAATTTTGTTACTCTCGTGATGATGCCACGAATCTTTATTTCTAATACCGCATCTTATTGTAGACATAACCTATGCAGGTTCTAGGAGCCAATGAGAGAGACTATATTAATGATTTCTTACTCCCTCTTACCACGGAATTCTTTTCCTCAACTCCTCCTTTGTTTTCAGTGATATGAACTTTCTTTTCTTGTAATGTTCATAATTCTTCTTCCAGCTTCTTTGATATCTCCAATATTGTTTATGTGAAAGGACCTTAAGAGTTACTTCCCATGAATTCAAAGGAGACCTTTT
Organism: Pinus taeda; assembly: GCA_000404065.3. Classification (NCBI taxonomy): domain Eukaryota; kingdom Viridiplantae; phylum Streptophyta; class Pinopsida; order Pinales; family Pinaceae; genus Pinus; species Pinus taeda. The sequence goes on along the minus strand of APFE031035792.1, from coordinate 16,330 downwards.
TCATTTATATGTTTCATGACTTCACTTATCTACGAGGACTATGACAGTCCTCCTTGTTTCATGCAAGGACCTTCGGTCACCCAGCCAGCTTATCGATTTCCTTGCAAAACAAAGTCATTTAACCAAAATTGATTAAAGAATGAAAAATACTTGTCATGTGAAGATGAAATCTTCACCTTGATCATGTTGAAAGTGGTTGAAGCAGATTCATTGATGCTTGCTCCGGATGAGATCCTTGTTGTAATGATAGGATGCTTGCCTTCTTGCCTTCAAGATACTTTGACTTATACATCTGATTCTTATGATTAACAAGTTGTTGATATACTTGAGATGGCACTGTATTTCTGTCACACAAGTGGACTATGGAACCTTGTAGTATTATATGGAAGTTGCAGCATCGTTTAGAACCATAGAGCATTGAGGTCACTTGCCATGATATCATCTTATAGTACTGAGACCCATCACTTAGTATTACTATGGCTGTATCAACAGACACCTTCATTCTACATCTAGTACTATCCGTACAAACTATGATTGGGGTATAGTGAGACCTATTTTTGAGCACTATGTCGTACATGATCTGCTTCTATATGCCATCAAATTTGTATCATCAAGCTCTGGGAATCCGAGTTGTCAAGACTGTTCTCTTTATAGAAAGGATTCAATCTGAGGTTGTGACTATCACTGGTATGTTGAGATCATGCCATTGAGATTATTGAGATCACTGTGGTATGACATAGACTGCGACTGTGAGAGGCACCGAAACTGCTATCATGTACCCGAACTCTAAGCACTGTGTTCTAGCATCGAGACCTCCTCTTTTGACTGAGATTACTTAATCATCTTGTGATTATCTATTGTGGCACCGAGATCCCAACAACATAGCACCGAGACTGTGGGTAGTATGGAACCTGAGACTATTATCATGAAATTATCCGAGAACTTCAGATAAGGATCCAAACCAGTCTCACTATAGTACTGAATTGTCGAATTGTCTTGCTGTTGTAAACTGTTTCCTTGATTATAGAGACAAAATCACTTGCTGTTGTAGACTGATTCTTTAATCTTTGATGTAGATCTTGATCCTTTTCTTTGATAACCTTCAACTTGCTTTGATCCTTTAGTGTCTCTTTTATGCCCTTGGAACTTTCCTTTTATCATCAAACTGTAGTATGTCTACACTTGTTGTCATTGTGAATGCAGAGGGTTCCAAATTTCCTTGATACCACCGAACTGTGTCATCTCCATAGCATTGTGATTCCTGAGCCTTCCACCGAAATGTAGATGATCAATATTTTGTTCTGTGCACAGATTTGCGAAGTGCTTCACTGTGACCTCCGAAATGCTTCACTGTGGTATCTGAAATCTTCTATTGTGATTGCCCTTTGAAACTACATAAGGACACGAGTTATGTAATTTGTTACCCATCTGAAACACTGAACTTCTCATTGTAATAGTAATGTGAAAATCTAAGAGATAGATACGATTTTTGTTGTGTCCTTATGCGAAGAGTCCAGTTGGGTATTTTTAGTAGTTTTACCATGTATTAAGTCAATCTTAACATTCGAATAGATGTGTCATTTTAAGTGAGCTGAAATAAGTTTGTTTAATTCATCTTGCAGGTCAACATCAAGAGGACTGTACTTGTCTTTTTGGAGGGCTTTTCTAGACTCTAGGTTAACTCATATACATTTTACATATGCTCAAGAAGAGTTCTTCATACTTGACATTGACTCTTTGACTCAATAATAAATCCTAAGGCTCTCAATGGGAGCCAGTGACAAATAAAACCTCTTTCTCATGAAACCCATGAAGTAAGGCACACAAATTTTTTTTTTTCATCATTTACAAAGATCATGATTACATGTCATTATGAAGACCGAACCTAGTTACATTTTACAACACTTGTATGGCTGCAATCTCACAAAAACCAAATGTCCCACCTCAAAATGCCGTTCTATTCTGCCTTTGTCTACATACAACTTTTGCTGGTTCTGTTCCATCTGCAAGTTATCCTTCATTGATCCGAGGATATCTTGGCTCTCCTGTATCCAATCTTTGGCCCCTAGAGTTTTGCTATCTCCAAAAACCATATCAGCAAAAGTCAGTGCATCATAACCATACAAAGCACAAAAGGGTCTCATACCTATGGACATATGTTATGTGGTGTTGTAGTAATACTCCCCAAGGTGCAACCACTTCACCCACATTCTCTGTTGTCCAGTCACATAGTTGCGCAAATATCCCTCCAAACACTTATTCACTATCTTTGTCTACCCATTTGTCTGAGGGTGGTAGCTAATGCTAGGAGTTAGCTCTGTGCCCACAAGGCAAAATAAATCCTACCAAAATCCTCCCATAAATATCATCTTAGGCAGCCCATGTAGCCTAAACACCTTTGAGAAAAACAACTCGACCACCTGTGAAAGTTGGAATGGCGAAAAAGTGTTCTATTTTTGTCAGCCTATCAACAACCACATAGATGCAATCTCTCTCCTATATTGCTGGAAATCCTGTGATAAAATCCATTGATATGCTCTCCCACTTCCTCTCAGGAATAGGAAGAGGTTGTAGCAATCCAGCTATGTTAATTTTAGGTATGTTCTATGCTTAGAGCAATTTATTTCAATTTTCACAGTTAGCTCCATATCTTTTCTAGATTAGAAATTACATCACCATTAAAGTAAACTGCAGATAGAACATAAGCATAAATCGCAGAAGACAAGCCAAGACAAGAGGACACAAGATGTGGCGCTAGCCAGGGACAAACCCCAATGTGGGGAAACCCTTGATCAATTCTTCTTATATGTTCTTCGATAGTTCAGCAGAGAGAGAGAGAGAGATAGTACGTTTACAACAAAAGTCAACACTTTGACTTATCTAGATAAGAGCATAGATCATCTCTAAGAAGATGATACATGAGATCAGTTGAAGACACGTTGCTTCAACTAATTCTCCAAGATGACTCCACCTATCATTGTGCTTCATTTTGTCATCACGCTGCACCTCACTGCGCTGCACCATGTTGCACCCATCATCACTATGCTGCATCTCATCATGTTTCATTAATCATGACTGTAACCATCACTGTACTGCATTATGTGTCATTGTTGCACCATGATGCCATCCTGACCTATGTGTTGGCTGCACCTTGCTTGCTTGTTGTCCTTTGCTTGCTTGTTGTCCTTAGCATGCTTGTTGTCCTTAACATGCTTGTTGTTGCATGCTAGTTGTACCTTGCATGCTAGCTGTAATATTGCATGCTTGGTGTATTTGCTGCTAAGTACCATACAATTGTCCCAATGTTAGTTAGTTGTCCCTTGCATGCTACTCTCCTTCGGAGACAGATGCTCTGGTTGTTTCGGCAGTTCCTGACAGTTCTGGCAGTTCCGGTTGTTCCCGACAATTCCGGCAGTCCCGACAGCCCCGAAAGTTTCGGCTTTTCCAGCAATTCCAGCAGTTCTAGCCGTTCCGGCATTTTCGGCATTTTCGGCGTTTCCAGCTTTTCTGGCTTTTTTGGCAGTTCCGACTTTTCCAACTTTTCTGGCTTTTTTGGCAGTTCCGGCTTTTCTGGCTTTTCCGGCTTTCCTAGCTTTTCCGGCAGTTCCGTCTTTTCCGGCAGTTCCGACTTTTCCGACAGTTCTAGCTTTTCCGACTTTTCTGGCAGTTTCGGTTTTTTCGGGAGTTCTGGTATTTCCGGTAGTTCTAACTTTTCCGACTTTTTCGACAATTCCGGATTTTTTGGCTCTCCCGGCAGTTCTGACTTTCTGCCCTCTGGATCAGGGCAACGTTATTCCTTAGGATTTCTCCTCCTACTAAAATCCAAAGACAAGTGGAGAGAGAAAGAGATCCGAAGTGTGTTGAAATGACGTGAAGGCCACCTCTATTTATACTAAAACGTTGAGCACATGTGGGGTTTATTTGGTTGCTGGCTGACCTTGACGAATTGTCTTATAACGCAAATAAACTCATAACTCCATGAATACTTATTGGAATTGGATGATCTTTAGATCAATCCTACACCTCTCGATGAGAGGGATCCAAGAAAAATATCAGTTGCCATAAATAAGATGACCCACATGGAGTTTGGACCTAGTTTCCAATTTTAACAAGCTAGGTGTGTGTGCTCTCCCTTATTCCTCTGGTATGTATCACACTCCCTAACATGCTTCAAAGCATCCTCTTAAGACCTCGCCAAGTGAAGCACTCCATAATAGACCTCTATGTCTTGTAGAATCCCTCATGCTCTGCCAAAGGTGAGTCATGAGCTGCGTGCAGGATCCTCTCCCTCAACTGCAAACCTGCTACCAAATAAATCTTGTCTTCTTAGTAGATAACATCATCCATCATCGGTAGCTGTCATCCTCATGAGCACCATCCAAGATCTCACATGCCTATCGATCCTTGGAGTACTCCACCAAAAGTTGCACCTTCCAATCTTGTGTGATATCCATAAAGGAAAGTATCGCGGGCCTCCATGATAATGCATCAGCTACAATATTCTATTTTCTCTTGACATATTCAATCTCAAAATCATATGCTTGGATCTTACTAACCCACTTTTGTTGTCTCTCTTGCAGGTTCTGCTTCTTCAAGAAAAATCGAACACTGTTGTGATCAGTCTTAACCTTGAACTTGCTCCCCACTAAGTATTGTTGAAACTTAGCCAATGCATGCACGACTGCTAGCATCTCTTTATCTTATATGGGATACAATCTCTCATGTGGATGAAGTTGTCGGCTCTTAAAGGCTATGGGGTGACCTCCCTTTGAAAAAATTACTCCAGTGCCTTCTCTCGATGCATTGCACTCCAAAACAAATGGGAGTGAAAAATTTGGAAGGGCCAAGACAAAATAACTACTTATCACCCTCTCGAGGTTCTCAAAAGACTCCTGCGCCACATCATTCCACTCAAAAGCCCCTTTCTTTGCTAAATCTGTGAGGGGTATTGCTAGCTAGGAAAACCCCTTCACGAACCTCCTATAATAAGTTCAAATGCTCATGAATCCCCTCAGCTCTGTCACATTCCTAGGTGTAGGCCAATCCAAGATGGCCCTAATCTTCTCCTTATGCACCCATACTCCATCCTCCCCGATCACATGCCAAGATACAACATTTCTGTCAATTTGAACTCGCACTTGAACATTTCGCATATAGCTATTGTTCCTCTTGTATGCATAAGACCTCCTCCAAGTGTTGGAGGTACTCCTCCCAAGTGCAGTTGTATATCAAGATGTCGTCAAATAATACCAAAACATACAGTCAACATTTCTTGCAGAACACATGGTTAATACAAGACTGAAACATGGTTGGTGCATTGGTTATCCCGAAGGGCATCACCAAGCACTCAAAAATGTCCGTAGTGGTAGCGGAAGAGGGTCTTGGGAATGTCATGCTCCCTCACCCTTATCTGGTGGTACCCCGAGCACAAATCTATCTTAGAGAAGTACTTGTCTCCTCTAAGCTCATCCATCAACTCATCAACTAGTAGTCTATTTCTCAATACTAGATGCTTCCACACATTCCTGGATGTGATGGCTTGTAGGTATGTCTCTACGTGTCAGGTCACACCTGATCAACATCATCACCTCCACCATCGCATCACTATACTTACCGATGAATGAATCTTCTCTCCAAATCCCCCCTAAGTGATTCGAGAATTGAATCTCCCTATGTGTCAGCAGTGATGCCATCACTGCTCTGCTCCTTTGCGTCCTTTGTGCTGCTGCTAGGTCAACTGTACCATCCAGGTTGTAGTCATCCAACATACTTGGGAAATGATAGGTAGTCCCACCCAGAACCTAATGCCAACCTGTGCTGCCAGTATTCCCAGTGCCTGGAAGCTTCTGTTGAGCTACACCCGAGTCCTCCACCATCTCCATAGCCCACTCCACAGGGTACCAACTCAAAATATCTCACCATCCAACCCCAAGAGAGGGACCGAATGCACGAAATCTTACCCATAGAACAACCCCAAGATACAGGTGATGCACCCTATGCAACTCCAATCGTCTCATCCCACTACCCAGGTCAACACCTGAGATCTGACTAGGTACCTTTGTTTCTCTCTCTCCAATGGGCAAAGGTGACCCAACAATGTTGCAAACCTAGTCATTCCGTCTGGTATGCCTAGGCAACTCTGCCTCTCTCAATCCAATGCGTAGGGATGGGTTGATAATGCTGTAGATCCTGTTAGTGTGTCTCTGAAGAGAACTGTGCTGAAATCCCAACGTGTCATAGATTTGGATGCCCCTTTACCTATTGGCTCATCATCAACACTAGAGATGTCTCTCGACACCTCATCAATGGATACCTCAACAATGGATGACATCTCATTAACATGCGTATACTCAACTGTCTCCTTGCCAACCATGGCTCTTTGAACTACTCTCTCATCTTCTTCCTTAATTCTCCTCATCATCCCCAAAAAATTCCACTGAATCTCCATTGGTTTGTGCATGCATCTTAGTTCACAGAATTTCCAAAAAGAGAGAGACGCCTTAATTCCATGACCCAATGATTGGTATGCCCTCCAGTTTGCTCCCAATAACTCTATATTAGTTGCAATCATGTCCGGATTCCCAATTATGGAATGAATCAACTTCTCCCCCACATCAATCATCATTTGTTGCATCCTAATCACCTCATTCAAGGTTACCTCCATGTTGTTTGATTCTAATCTTTTCCATAGGTTGAGCCAAGATTATGGCTCTGATACCGCTGTAATATTCCTAATGGAAATATACAGTGATAAACAAAGCAAACATAACAAAAAAACACAGAAATATACTTGAGCATCAGGACACCATTTTAAAGCCAAAAATTACACTGTTGAGCCATTTTATTATAATATGAAGCAAGTACAATGAGGTGCTGGAAAGAGTGCACCTGGGCTTGCTCAAGGCAAACTAGCTAAGCCCAAATGAATAGAAGTCCCCCTCAAATACATTGTTTCTCTATCTCCTCTCTTTGTGCTGAACTACCTAGAAATACGCTGCTGGGTGTGAAAATCTGCTGCTAAGGCCTCTTCCGATGATCAAAAAATTCTGGGAAATTAATCTCGGTCTCTCCACCAAATACCCAGAATAACCCACGAAGGAATTGGCCAATGCTTGACTTCGAAAATTCGGTCCTATTTCCCCTAGCTCGTCTAGCTACTGGCTGAATTGGGACCCCTGTTTGACCCCTCAAATCTACCCACAAAATTCTGCCAAATTATTTCTGAGGTCCTTGTCAAAAACCCAAAAAAACCTAGAAGGGTTTGTCCTAGTTTTGACGCTCCAAAATTGACCCCCAAATGCTTGGCCCTCCTCCATAAGCAGAAGATGTAACCTGTAGCAAATGTTGCATTTGTTGCTTCGCCAAAATGATGGAAAGTGCCATCAGTATTTCAAAGAATCCAGTCATGCACTCCAAAACCAAGCACATACCCATCAAGTACCACTTTTTACGTGAACAAGTGCTTGAACAAAAGGTCAAATTGGAGTATGTTCCCTCCAAAGAATAGGTTGCTGATATATTCACTAAACCACTGCCCAAAGAAACATTTGAATACCTCAGACAAAAGCTGGGAGTAGTTGCTGCATCATCCTGTTGTGAAATCCAATTTTTTCAAAGAAAGGTTATTATACGCGTGTTTCATGAAGTATAGTCGTGTACACACGTGGGTTTCTGTGGGTCAAGGAGCGTATATGTTTTTCAGACAGGAAAAACAGTGGGGCAGGCTCTGATATGGGTGCTTTGTCCGATGTTGATGATTACAGTCTATCGATATGCTTTGTTCATTATTTTTTATCTGACTGACAAAAATGCCTTGATCATTGACTTGTTAACAATGCACAGGTAGCACAGGTTCAGGGGGAGCATTAGCCTTCACGTGCATTCTGCATTGTTGGCATTTTGGTTGCTGAGTCCAGTTATGGCTTCAGATATCTATACCATTTGTTGCTTAAGTCATGTAAAAGTCTAGGGTGTGATATGTCTTCTCATACATTTGAATGAATCCTTTTGGACAAATGATGTAATTTGTATCCCCACTTTGCATGGGATGGATGATGTAATTTTTTAATTTGTATTTCTGTCATGTATAAACAATTGGTATATCCCCACTTGGTTGGGTGGATGAGTCAAATTTGGTATATCCCCACTTGGTTGGGAGATGGATGTATGTATGAGTCATTGGTGATAGGAAAATCATACTCACACAGTTAAGTTATAGAGTCATTTTATTCTTTTGGAAAATAGTTTTGCAGATTTTGCATGTCCTCAGGGGGAGTATGGACGGTTTAGTGCATCTCAGCATATACAAAGGGGAGCTCAATCAGAGAATTCAACATGTACTCAAGGGGAACATGGACAACATAATGTATATCAAAGGGGGAGAATATCTTGGTCCGCCTTTTGCCCTTGATATCAAAGGGGGAGATTGTTGGCATTATGATACAGGTGTTGTCCTTGATGGAAACTCACTCAGATGGCAGTTCACAGTGGAGCAGGTTAACAACAAAATATTACAGATCAGACTCCAAAGAATGAAGAAAGAGAGGTATACGCAGGTTCACTTTGTCTAAGAAGCGTATACATGCGGGTTAATAGATCAAAAGGAGCGTATAATGTATACATGCACTTTTACAGGAGGAAAAGTGCGTACATGTTGGAAAACCAAGTTTTTCGTCTGAGGTATTTGATCCAAGGTATTTGGTCCAAGGTATTGACCTTAGGTATTTGGTCCAAGGTATTGGTCCTAAGTGGTTTTGGTCCAAGTTATTAAGAAAGGCCTAAGAGTATATAAGGAGGAGAAGATCATTAGGCCAAGAGTACAAGCAATAAGATTCTAAGGAATACTTCTATTTGAAGTATATTTTAAGTTGCAGGGTTATGTTTGGGACTAGATCTGAAATATTAGTGTGCACCTTGAGTTCAATATTGGATCAGGAATCATGAGACCTGAAATGACTTATTCTTGAATGATCTGTTATTGGTTGAGACTAGATCTGATGTTTTGTGCCTGCTCTATTCGTTATCTATCATGATCTGGGTTTGTCTGAAGTCTGGAATTGCAGCAAGGTTTTGAGTTAATATTTGCAGATCTGTACGCAGGTTCATCTCGGCCAAAAAGCGTATACACGCAGGTTCAGTTCTTTCAAGTAGCGTATACAAAAGAAAAGCTTCTTTGACTGATCTATCTGATCAAATTCTGTTGTTTTACTGCTGTCTGTCAATGAAGTCTTCTTAGATCTAAATGTAAAACTGAATGCATAAGGAGGATGGCATTTGATTGATGGTATAAGTGAGAAGAATTGATCTCTGTCCCTGCCTGTATAAACCTCTGTAAGTTGACAGTAGATAGTCAATATATTGATGTTTGGTACAAACTTGATTCAAAAGTTTATGTTTGCAGTATTTTTGAAGGTATATGCAGGTTTAATTCACGGAAGTAGCATATAGACACAAGTTGGGTTCATCCAAGTAGCGTATACACTCTAATGCATGATTTTTGAGGTTACACCTGGTTCTGAATGATGATGCAGGGTTTTGGGTTCAGCACAGTGTTCTGGTGTCAGTGATCTGATTGTTCAGATTAACTGAACATTGATTGATGTAGTTTAATTTTAAAAGCTTGATGGGTTCAGTGTGAAATTTGATAAAACATGGCCTTCAGATTGTGGTGTTGTGATCCAGGAGTATCTAGTCTGAAAATTCATGAAACGTGGTCCCTGGTGAAAGAGTGGAGGTTTTTTTTCTGTAGGCTGGCACCTACGTACTAGTAAACATATTAGCTAGTACAAGAGCTAGGGGTTGTAGCTCCCTTCCAGTAGAAGCTGGAGAACGAGAGAAGGTTGTAACCTTCTGTAGGTAGAAGCCTGCGTACTGGTATGAGTCTGCACTAGTACAAGATTGTAATCAGATTTTCTTATTATTAAAAGAAGACAGAGACGACAACAGCAGGTGGTTTTTTACCCACAGTGGATTTCCACCTTAAATCTTGGTGTTCATGTGTGTTGCTTAGGTGTGATGCTTTATTCTGCATTTATTGCACTATCTAATAAATCTCTAATATACTGGTTTAAGCTCAATACATGATAAATTGTCTAAATCACAAGTTCTCTGCATATATGCTTGTTTCCTTAAGCACAGTCGTGTGTACACGCTAGTTCACTTCATTGAAGTAGCGTATATAAATCTGTTTGGGAAATAAAATTATTGATCTGATAATATTGATTCACCCCCCCTCTCAGTATTATTTCCAACATTC
>APFE031035788.1:0-10818 GCA_000404065.3 Pinus taeda | reverse complement strand
GTTCAGGCAGGTCGAGCGAGGGCGCACTCGGGCGAACTAGCCCGTATCAAAAAATGCTAAGTTGTGACCCGAGGTTGGTTTTATGCACGTTCGTGCAGCTCGTTTGCCCAGCTCTTCCTTGTCCCTTCGTTTCGGTGAGTCGTTTGAGGGTGTGCGTGTGAACTCGTTCGGGCGGGTCGAGTGAGGGCGTCCGTCTGAACTCGTTCAGGCAGGTCGAGCGAGGGCGCACTCGGGCGAACTAGCCCGTATCAAAAAATGCTAAGTTGTGACCCGAGGTTGGTTTTATGCACGTTCGTGCAGCTCGTTTGCCCAGCTCTTCCTTGTCCCTTCGTTTCGGTGAGTCGTTTGAGGGCGTGCATGTGAACTCGTTCAAGCGGGTCGGGCGAGGGCATCCGTGTGAACTCATTCAGGCGGGTCGGGCGAGGGTGTCCGTGTGAACTCGTTCAGGCGGGTCGGGCGAGGGCGCACCCGGGCGAACGAGCCCGTATCAAAAAATGCTAAGTTGTGACCCGAGGTTGGCTTTATGCACGTTCGTGCAACTCGTTTGCCCGAAGCTCCCTTGTCCCTTCGTTTCGGTGAGTCGTTTGAGGGCGTGCGTGTGAACTCGTTCGGGCGGGTCAGGCGAGGACGCACCCGGGCGAACGAGCCCGTATCAAAAAATGCTAAGTTGTGACCCGAGGTTGGCTTTGTGCACATTCGTGCAGCTCGTTTGCCTAGCGCTCCCTTGTCCCTTCGTTTCGGTGAGTCGTTTGAGGGCGTGTGTGTGAACTCGTTCGGGCGGGTCGGGCGAGGGCGTCCGTGTGAACTTGTTCAGGCGGGTCGGGCGAGGGCGCACCCGGGCGAACGAGCCCGTATCAAAAAATGCTAAGTTGTGACCCGAGTTTGGCTTTGTAAACGTTCGTGCAGCTCGTTTGCCCGGCGCTGCCTTGTCCCTTCGTTTCGGTGAGTCGTTTGAGGGTGTGCGTGTGAACTCGTTCGGGCAGGTCGTTTGGGCGGGTCGGGCAAGGGCGCACGCGAGCGAACGAGCCCGTATCAAAAAATGCTAAGTTGTGACCCGAGGTTGGATTTGTGCACGTTCGTGCAGCTCGTTTGCCCGGCTCTCCCTTGTCCCTTCGTTTGGGTGAGTCGTTTGAGGGCGTGCGTGCGAACTCGTTCAGGCGGGTCGTTCGGTTGGGTCATTTGGGCAGGTCGGGTGACGGTGTGCGTGTGAACTCGTTCGAGCAGGTCGGGCGAGGGCGTTCGTGTGAACTCGTTCGGGCGGGCAGGGTGAGGGCGTCCGTGTGAACTCGTTCGCGCGGATCGGGCGAGGGCGCACCCGAGCGAACGAGCACGTGTCAAAAAATGCTAAGTTGTGACACGAGGTTGGCTTTTTGCACGTTCGTGCAGCTCATTTGCCCGGCTCTCCCTTGTCCGTTCGTTTGGGTGAGTCGTTTGAGGGCGTGTGTGCGAACTCGTTCGGGCGGGTCGTTCAGGTGAACTCGTTTATGCGGGTCGGGTGAGGGCACACCCGGGCGAACGAGGCCGTGTCAAAAAATGCTAAGTTGTGACCCGAGGTTGGCTTTGTGCACGTTTGTGTAGCTCGTTTCCCCGGCTCTCCCTTGTCCGTTCATTTGGGTGAGTCGTTTGAGGGCGTGCGTGCAAACTCGTTCGGGTGGGTCGGGTGAGGGCGTGCATGTGAACTCGTTCGGGCGAGAGCGTCCGTGTGAACTCGTTCGGGCGGGCCGGGCGAGGGCGTCCATGTGAACTCGTTCCGGTGGGTCGGGCGAGGACGTCTGTGTGAACTCGTTCGGGCGGGTCGTTCGGGCGAGTCGAGCGAGGGCGCACCCGAGCGAACGAGCCCGTGCCAAAAAATGCTAAGTTGTGACCCGAGGTTGGCTTTGTGCATGTTCATGCATGTAGCGGCCTGCGGCTTTGCCTGTACGCGCACCCCACCACCTCGCAAAAATAACCAAGTGTTGGAGTCACCATCGCATATGAGCGCGCGGAGTATGGGCGTGCGGAGGTATTTATATGCGGTGGATAAATGATGAACAACCCAAGCCGACATGTAAAACATGGGCGAAGGGGTGTTCATCAAATTAATTATAGCATCGGCTTGAATGAAGAAATGCATGGCTGGGAGCATATAAGTATGGGCAGGCTGCGGTTCATTTGGGGATCGAACAGGATCACATCTCTTCGCACCAAGGGTAGAGCACTCATAGCACAGATATCGCAGGGGAGCAGATGTGCCCGCCGAGCCGGGTGAAGGACGAGACAGAGCTCAGGCTTCAGTGGCGTTCGGCAGCGCACTTAGTCACGGGGCGAAGGCGTGGGTAGGTCGTGCACGGGGTGCGCCCGCCCGCCCGACGCAGGTTCGTGCAGCAACAACATAACAGGTTGTGGGTGTGACGGTGGGTCGTGCACGGGGTGCGCCTGCCCGCCTAAACGAATGTGTATTATGTGGGTCTGACGGTGGGTCATGCACGGGGTCCGCCCGCCCGCCCGAACAACTGTGTATTATTTGGGTGTGACGTTGGGTCGAGCACGGGGTGCGCCCACCCGTGCGAACGACTGTGTATTATTTGGGTGTGACGGTAGGTCGTGCACGGGGTGCGCCCGCCCGCCTGAACGACTGTTCATTACTTGGGTGTTGACGGTAGGACGTGCATGGGGTGTGCCCGCCCAACGCCGGGTTCGTGCAGAGGTATAATACATATCGGTTCATTGTGTGAGTGGCGGTGGGGCCGTGCACGGTGTGCCCGCTGGCCCGACGACACGAGGGCAAATATTACATATTGTAACTTGGTTTCGGTGGAGTCTTGGCGGACTGCCGTGCGAGTGTGCACTGGCGGTCGCCCTCCCAAATTGTAAACTTTATCATTGTAATAAAAAGATGATTATTACTGCTCTACCGTGTTGATTATTGTTATGCTGGTTTTAATATCAAGTATTGTTAATTATTTTAACACGTTAATGTTATAAATTCATAACGGTTGTGAATTTTTAAGGCGTAGTCCATAAAGGTTATTAATGATGGAATATCTTAATGACTTAGGCGGTGCCGCACCCACCCAATTAAGAAAAAAAAAGATTGGGGACATGATAGGTGGTATCAGAGCAGGGTTGCTCATGACAGGTGAAGCTGATAAGACTATGGAGAAAGCATGGATGAACAACCTAGGTTTCATAGACTTGGTGGTTCATGGGAAACCCACTCAAGCTCTTGTGGACACAGGGGCCACCCATAATTTCATGATGACATGGTTGGCTAGAGCTATTGGGCTGACGATCCTTCCATCCAACATAGAAGTCAAGGCAGTGAACTCCAAGGCCAAGGTGACGGGTTTGGCACACGAAGTGCGGGTACAAGCAAGAGACTGGACGGGTCAGTTGGACTTCACAGTGATGGAGATGAATGAATTCGACGTAATAGTTGGGCAAGATTTCTTGAAGGGCAACAAGGCTATTGTTGTTCCCTTCTATGATGAGGTGGTGCTGGTTGGACAGACACGGACTTGGACTTTTCCCACACATAGGCAAAGGAGGGAGGTCAATGTGCAGCGTGTTTCTGCACTAAGTTTGGAGAGAGCCATGAAGGAATCAGACGTGGAGACATATGCGGTGGTATGCAAAGGAGTCGATGGTGATGAAGCGGGGACGCCTGTTTCAGCTGAGATTTCTGATGTGCTTGCCGAATATGCAGATTTGATGCCTGACGAGCTTCCAAAAAAGCTTCCACCAAGGCGTGCGGTGGACCACAACATTGAGCTTGAACCAGGGAAGGAACCCCTGGCTAAAGCACCTTATCGGTTGTCTGGGCCTGAGTTGGAGGAATTGAAACGACAGCTAAAGGAGTTAGCTGATGCAGGTTTCATTAGACCTTCAAGGTCCCCATATGGAGCTCCAGTATTATTCCAGCGAAAGAAGGATAGCAATGAGCTAAGGATGTGTTGTGACTACCGTGCATTGAACAAGCAGATGGTGAGGAACAGGTATCCTTTGCCATTGGATGCAGATTGCTTCGACAAGCTTGCGAAGGCTCGAGTGTTTTCCAAGCTAGACTTGAGGCATGGTTACTATCAGGTGTGGATTTCCGAAGGAGACGAGAAGAAGACCGCAATCGTAACAAGGTATGGCCGTTTTGAGTTCCTTGTTATGCCGTTTGGGTTATGCAACGCTCCTGCGACATTTTGTACTTTGATGAATGATGTCCTACGACCGTACTTGGACTCTTTCGTGGTGGTATACCTGGATGATATAGTGGTTTACAGTGATAACATGGAGGATCATAAGAAACACTTGGCGATGGTTTTCAAGGGACTGAGGGAGAACCAGTTGTTCTTGAAAAAATCTAAGTGTGTGTTTGCTCAGACAGAGATACCGTTCCTTGGGCACATCGTTGGACAGGGGTACATACGGATGGAGCCAAGCAGGGTGAAGGCTATCGAAGACTGGGTTGAACCAAACAATGTCCATGATATGAGGGTGTTCTTGGGCATGACCAACTACCAACGGAAGTTCGTAGAAGGTTACTCCAAAGTAACATCAGCACTGACAGACCTACTAAAAAAGGATAAGAAGTGGTGTTGGATAGAGAAATGCCAAAAGGCATTTGATGAGTTGAAGAGAAGGATGGTTACAACACCGATACTAAAGTTACCTGACTTCGGGAGACCGTTCGAGGTACACACAGATGCTTCAGATTTTGCCATAGGAGGAGTTCTTATGCAAGATGGGCATCTGGTGGCCTATGAGAGTCGGAAGTTGCAAGATAGAGAACGAAAGTATTCGGTCCATGAGAAGGAAATGACTGCCATCATCCATTGTCTTCACATATGGAGGCACTACCTGATTGGGAAGCCTTTTGTTGTCAAGACTGACAACATCGCAGCTAGTTATTTTGCATCACAACCGAAGCTTTCTGCAAAGCAAGTTCGTTGGCAAGACTTCTTGGCAGAGTTCGACATGACTATCAAGTATCGATCGGGTAGGCACAATACAGTGGAAGATGCCCTTATCAGGAAGGGGCAGCTTGCAGCATTGGAGGAGGAAGAAGATCGAGTAGCAAGGGGTAGAAGTCGAGTTTAGATGTCAGAGGAGATGCAGAATAAGATCAAAGAAAGTGTTGGGACCGATGCTTTGGTGCAAAATATAGTGAAGCAGGTAAAGGAAGGGAAGACAAGAAGGTTCTTCCTAAGGGAGGGGTTCTTGTTCTTTGGAAACTGACTCTATGTTCCAAAGTCATCCGGACTCAGGAGACACCTTTTGAAGGAATGCCACGATTCTCTGTGGGCGGGTCACCCAGGGCAGCGTCGTTCTTTTGCGTTATTGGAGAGAGGGTTCTTTTGGGAGAAGATGAGAGAGGATATGGAGGAGCATGTACACACGTGCATCATTTTTCAGCAGGACAAATCAGATAATCAAAGGCAGGGAGGACTACTACAACCTTTACCGATTCCAGAGAGACCATGGATGAGTGTCTCAATGGAATTCATCACTCAGTTACCACAGGTGCAGGGGTATAATGGGATTATGGTCGTGGTCGATCGTTTTTCCAAGTATGTTGTCTTTGTTCCTACAAAGATACCTTGTGGAGCTGAGCGGACAGCGGAATTGTTCTTTAAGAACATAGTGAAGTATTGGGGGATGCCACTGAGTATTGTGTCGGATAGAGATCCGCGATTTACAGGGAGATTCTGGACTACATTGTTCAAGTTGGTCGGGACAGAGTTGTTGATGAGTTCGAGTTACCATCCGTAGACAGATGGGCAGACTTAGAGGATCAACGCGCTTCTGGAGGACTACTTGCGACATTATGTGACAGCTGATCAAAAGAATTGGCCCGAACTCTTGGATATTGCTCAGTTAAGCTACAATATTCAGAAGAGTTCCGCAACGGGGTATAGCCCATTTGAGTTGGTAAATGGACAGATGCCGGTTGCACCATATACCGTGGTAACAGGAGGCTTCTTGAGAAGCCCTCATGCGAAGAGGTTCATGAAGGCTTGGGAAGAGACCTTGGAGCTAGCACGGTTGCGCTTGCACGAAGCTGTAAGGAGGATGAAAAAATATGCTGATCGTGGGAGACGAGAAGCACACTTTGATGTAGGAGATATGGTGTTTCTCAGGATCACCGGGGAGCAGTTTCAGCCGGCCAAGGGGACGACGAACAAACTGACACGGAAGTACGAGGGACCATTCCGAGTAAAGAAGAGAGTGGGGGAAGCTGCTTACGAGCTGGAGCTTCCACGCTATATGAACATGAAACACCCAGTTTTTCATGTGAGTCAGTTGAAGCGATGTCGACTTGATTCAAACATCCAGAGAGATGTGAACTGACGAGAGGGCCAGCTGGGATTGTGGACAAGCCAGGACTAGAGTTGGAGAAGATTGTGAGTCTCAGAACTACTGGTGTTGGTTGCCACCGACGAAGGGAATTTCTTTGCAGATGGAAGGATGCACCGGAGGAGGAGAGCTGGGAGATGGAGGATTCACTTTGGATATGGAAGGACAAGATCGCGAAGTATGACAGAAAGTTGAGGAGGAGAGTAGGAATTGTCGGGACGACGATGACTTCGGGTGGGGGAGAATGTAGTGGCCTGCGGCTCTGCCCGGGCACGCGCCCCACCTCCTCACAAAAATAACCAAGTTTTGGAGTCACCATCACATATGAGCGTGCAGAGTATGGGCGTGCGGAGGTATTTATATGAAATGGATAAACGATGAACAACCCAAGCCGACATGTAAAACATGGGCGAAGGGGTGTTCATCAAATTAATTATAGCGTCGGCTTGAATGAAGAAACGCATGGCTGGGAGCATATAAGTATGGGCAGGCTGCGGTTCATTTGGGGATCGAACAGGATTACATCTCTTCACACCAAGGGTAGAGCACTCATAGCGCAGATACCGCAGGGGAGCACATGTGCCCGCTAAGCCGGGCGAAGGACGAGACAGAGCTCAGGTTTCAGTGACGTTCGGCAGCGCACTTAGTCACGGGGCGAAGGCGTGGGTAGGTCGTGCATGGGGTGCGCCCACCCGCCCGACACCGGTTCATGCAGCAGCAACATAAGAGGTTTTGGGTGTGACGATGGGTCATGCACAGGGTGCGCCCGCCCACCTGAACGACTGTGTATTATATGGGTGTGACGGTGGGTCATGCACGGGGTGAGCCCGCCCGCCCGAACGACTGTGTATTATTTGGGTGTGACGGTGGGTCGTGCACGGGGTGCGCCCGCCCGCCCGAACGACTGTGTATTATTTGGGTGTGACGGTAGGTCATGCACGGGGTGCGCCCGCCCGCCCGAACGACTGTTCATTACTTGGGTGTTGACGGTAGGACGTGCACGGGGTGCGCCCGCCCACCCGAACGACTGTTCATTACTTGGGTGTTGACGGTAGGACGTGCATGGGGTGCACCCGCCCAACGCCGGGTTCGTACGGAGGTATAATAAATATCGGTTCGTTGGGTGAGTGGCGGTGGGGTTGTGCACGGTGCGCCCGCTGGCCCGACGACACGAGGGCAGATATTACATATTGTAACTTGGTTTCGGTGGAGTCTTGGCGGATCGCCGTGCGGGTGTGCATGGGCGGTCGCCCTCCCAAATTGTAAACTTTATCATTGTAATAAAAAGATGATTATTACTGCTCTACCATGTTGATTATTGTTATGTTGGTTTTAATATAAAGTATTGTTAATGATTTTAACACGTTAATGTTATAAATTCATAATGGTTGTGAATTGTTAAGGCGTAGTCCGTAAAGGTTATTAATTAGGGAATATCTTAATGACTTAGGCGGTGCCGCACCCACCCAATTAAGAAAAAAAAAGATTGGGGGTGTGAGAGTGGAGCTCGTTTGCCCGGCTCTCCCTTGTCCGTTCGTTTGGGTGAGTCGTTTGGGGGCATGCATGCGAACTCGTTCGGGCGGGTCGTTCGGGTGAACTCGTTCAGGCGGGTCGGGCGAGGGCGCACCCGGCTAATGGCCGTTGTCAAAAAATGCTAAGTGTGACCCGAGGTTGGGTTTGTGCTTGTTCGAGCAGCTTTTTGCCCGACTCTCCTTGTCCATTCGTCTGGGTGAGTTTTTGGGCGTGCGTGCGAACTCGTTCGGGCGGGTCGTTCGGGCGCGTCGTTCAGGTGAACTCGTTCAGGCGGGTCGGGCAAGGGCGCACCTGGGCGAACGAGCCCGTGTCAAAAAATGCTAAGTTGTGACCCGAGGTTGGTTTTGTGCACGTTCATGCAACTCGTATGCCCGGCTCTCCCTTGTCCGTTCATTTGGGTGAGTCGTTTGAGGGCGTGCATGCAAACTCATTCGGGCGGGTCGTTCGGGTGAACTCGTTCAGGCGGGTCGGGCGAGTGCGCACCCGGGTGAACGAGCCCATGTCAAAAAATGCTAAGTTGTGACCCGAGGTTTCGCTTTGTGCACGTTCATGCAGCTCGTTTTCCTGGCTCTCCCTTGTCCGTTCGTTTGGGTGAGTCGTTTGAGGGCGTGCATGCGAACTCGTTCGGGCGGGTCGTTTGGGTGAACTCGTTCAGGCGGGTCAGGCGAGGGCGCACCCGGGTGAACGAGCCCGTGTCAAAAAATGCTAAGTTGTGACCCGAGGTTAGCTTTGTGCACGTTCATGCAGCTCGTTTGCTCGGCTCTCCCTTGTCCGTTCGTTTGGGTGAGTCGTTTGAGGGCGTGCGTGCGAACGCGTTCGGGCGGGTCGTTCGGGTGAACTCCTTCAGGCGGGTCGGGCGAGGGCGCACCCGGGCGAACGAGCCCATGTCAAAAAATTCTAAGTTGTGACCCAAGGTTGGCTTAGTGCACGTTCGTGGAGCTCGTTTTCCCGGCTCTCCCTTGTCCCTTCGTTTGGGCGAGTCGTTTGAGGGAATGCTTGTGAACCCGTTCAGGCGGGTCATTCGGGTGAATTTGTTCAGGTGGGACGGGCGAGGGCGCACCCTGGCGAACGAGCCCTTATCAAAAAATGCTAAGTTGTGACCTGAGGTTGGCTTTGTGCACGTTCATGCAGCTCGTTTTCCTGGCTCTCCCTTGCCCCTTCGTTTGGGTGAGTCGTTTGAGGGCGTGCGTGCGAACTCGTTCGGGCAGGTCGTTCGGATGAACTCGTTCAGGCGGGTCGGGCGAGGGCGCACCCAGGAAAACGAGCCCGTATCAAAAAATGCTAAGTTGTGACCCGAGGTTGGCTTTGTGCATTTTCGTTCAGCTCGTTTGCCCGGCTCTCCCTTGTCCCTTCGTTTGGGTGAGTTGTTTGAGGGCGTGCGTGTGAACTCGTTCGGGTGGGTCGTTCGAGTGAACTCGTTCAGGCGGGTCGGGCGAGGGCGCACCCGGGCGAACGATCCCGTATCAAAAAATTCTAGGTTGTGACCCGAGGTCGGCTTTGTGCACGTTCGTGCAGCTCGTTTGCCCAGCTCTCCCTTGTCCCTTCGTTTGGGTGAGTCGTTTAAGGGCGTGCGTGCGAACTCGTTCGGGCAGGTCGTTCGGGTGAACTCGTTCAGGCGGGTCGGGCGAGGGCGCACCCGAGCGAATGAGCCCGTATCAAAAAATGCTAAGTTGTGACCCGAAGTTGGCTTTGTGCACGTTCGTGCAGCTCGTTTTCCCGGCTCTCCCTTGTCCCTTCGTTTGGGTGAGTCGTTTGAGGGTGTGCGTGCGAACTCGTTCGGGCAGGTCATTCGGGTGAACTCGTTCAGGCGGGTCGGGTGAGGGCGTACCCGGGCGAACGAGCCCGTATCAAAAAATGCTAAGTTGTGACCCGAGGTTGGATTTGTGCATGTTCGTGCAGCTCATCTGCCCGGCTCTCCCTTGTCCCTTTGTTTCAGTGAGTCGTTTGAGGAAGTGCGTGTGAACTCGTTCGGGCGGGTCGTTTGGGTGAACTTTTTCAGGCGGGTCAGGCGAGGGCACACCCAGGCGAAGGAGCCCATATCAAAAAATGCTAAGTTGTGACCTGAGGTTGGCTTTGTGCACGTTCGTGCAGCTCGTTTGCCCGACTCTCCCTTGTCCCTTCGTTTGGATGAGTCATTTGAGGGCGTGCATGTGAACTCATTCAGGTGGGTCGTTAGGGTGAACTCGTTCAGGCGGGTCAGGTGAGGGTACACCCGGGCGAACGAGCCCGTATCAAAAAATTCTAAGTTGTGACCCGAGGTTGGCTTTCTGCAGGTTTGTGCATCTCGTTTACCCGACTCTCCCTTGTCCCTTCATTTCAATGAGTCGTTTGAAGGCGTGCGTGTGAACTCGTTCGGGCGGGTCGTTTGGTTGAACAAGTTCAGGCGGGTCGGGTGAGGGCGCACGCTGGCGAACAAGCCCGTACCAAAAAATGCTAAGTTGTGACCTGAGGTTGGCTTTGTGCACGTTCATGTAGCTCGTTTTCCCGGCTCTCTCTTGTCCCTTTGTTTTGGTGAGTCATTTTAGGGCGCCCGTGTGAACTCGTTCGGGCGGGTCGTTTGAGTGAACTCGTTCAGGCGGGTCGAGCGAGGGTGCACCCGGGCGAACGCTCTCGTATCAAAAAGTGCTAAATTATGACCCGAGGTTGGCTTTGTGCACGTTCGTGTAGCTCATTTGCCCGGCTCTCCCTTTTCCCTTCGTTCCGGTGAGTCGTTTGAGGGCATGCGTGTGAACTCATTCGGGCGGGTCGTTCGGGCAGGTCGTTTGGGTGAACTCGTTCAGGCGGGTCGGGTGAGGGCGCACCCGGGCGAACGAGCCCGTATCAAAAAATGCTAAGTTGTGACCCGAGGTTGGCTTTGTGCACGTTCGTGCAGCTCGTTTGCCGAGCTCTCCCTTGTCCGTTCGTTTGGGTGAGTCGTTTGACGGCGTGCGTGCGAAGTCGTTCGGGCGGGTCGTTCGG
>APFE031035787.1:0-10202 GCA_000404065.3 Pinus taeda | reverse complement strand
TTGCATTAATCAGTCTAAATGTTGTAAGCATATTCTTGCTTTCTCATTTCCATCATTGATCTGAAGGCATAAATAGGGTCATCAATCTACAGACTCGTTTAAGTAGTTTTCATGGGTTCCAAATAGTTACCAGAATGAGAAATTGTACCACTGCACTCATATCATACCTTTTGTTGGATCAAATTCCAAGTGAGGACTTAGGGATTACTTCTCTGATCTGAATCAACTTTCTTCAAAGGATAATCATGTGTCATTCTGTCCCCTGCGTACTTTGAATTTGAGCTATTGATGATCAAGGCTGAAATGTAACTCCATGTTTATTAGGCATCTACTTGGAAGATCTGCAACAACCGTGAGGCCTTTAATTCTATATGGATTGAACTATTATTCTTTCAGACTCTGATATGCTTTCCAGTGTAGGCCGCAACACATAGATTTGACTAATCAAGCAGCCTTCAGGCCTCCTTCTTGGCATATGGCGTTGCCTGCTGTCCTAATGGGTTCTGTATTTATCACACAATACCTCTATTGAAAATTGTTCCGATATTACCACCTTTGTCACAGTGCCACTCTGATTGATGCCAATGAGCTTCTATTGAAGGGTCTCATATTGATTCACATTGGTGTTTTGAAGGGATGTGAGGGGCTGGGATGAGGATGGGGATGTGGATGGAGATGCGGATGCTTCCCTCTGCAGTCACCTATCTTTAGTTCTTTTGACATGTGGGCTCTGAAGAGAAGGGGACTTGGGCTTATTTCCATTAGAATCAGGCCTGCAATGCTTGTGCTTTTTCCGAGTGTAAATAGGAATAAGGAAGTAAATCTTCCCCCATTGGAGCTCTAAATTAAGGGGCAAGACAAAAGTCTTCTGAACCAATCCTTGGCAATTGGGAAACCCCAAAACATCCTTGGTATTTTCCTTCATAACTTCCCCAACCCTCACTATCTTGCTATACTCCTCCACATGACCATTTCGATGAAATAATATCACAACATCAAGAGCCCCACGTGGAAGCATGTAGGCAATGCAACACATAATGGTGTTGCCCATTTCCTTGGATACCAGAATGAACTCTTCCACTGATTTCTCTGCTCTCTTCTAGATCACCCAACATTCATTCTCCTATTGTACAACAACAAGTGTTCATGCCTTTGAATCGTAGCCTAGACAGGCCTTAAAAGTTGTGTTTTTGAGAATAAAAGAATAGAGAAGGTTATCAACTCACACATGGCGGGAAATGTTTGAACTTTAGTCTACGGCAGAAGGCTACAAGCTCATTTCCCAACACCTTTCTATTCTCTTGATTACTACTAGGCCAATGCCCTGTAATGCGTCCTTACTACTTGTGCACGAGATGAGTTTGGTCACATAGATGGCATCCATGTCTCTTCTCCCTTCCCCAAATTCTCTAGAACAATTTCCTGGATTCTCTGCTCCGTCCTACACTCTATACCAATTTTGGATGTCTTGCCTTTCCCTGCTTATCATGGCAAAGGAACACGATGATTTTGCGTGTGCTTTTGAATATGAAGTAAGTGGACAAGAGCATATAATGTGGGATTATTGTTGGAGAAATAGATGGCAGCTTCTACTTGGCTTGGACTGGATTTCACAAATGTTAGGGGGAAGGCAAGTCAACAAGGTAGCAACAACATCATGTTGTGACCTTTTCATAGGATTTTGAGACTATCATTATTGACTATGATGTTTCCATTTACCATGTTCAATTTTTTTATTGGTGCCTTGCTTTAAAAGTATGAATTAAGAAAATTGAATACTCAAAAAATTAAATATTTTTATTGGGCAATGAAAATTACTTATTTGATCTAAATCAAATTTCTTCAAAGGATTATCATGTAGACCATGTGCCATTTTGTCCCCTGTGTACCCTGAATTTGAGCTAGGGATGCTCAAGGCTCAAATGTAAATCCATATTTATTAGTCATCCCCTTGGAAGATCTGCAACAGCCGATGAGGCCTTTAATTATGTATGGAGTGAACTATTATGTTTTCGGACTATGATATGCTTTCCAGTGTAGGCTACCACACATCGATTCGACTAATCCGATAACTATCAAGCCTCCTTCTTGGCATACGACACTGCCTGCGATCCTGATTGGTTCTAGGTTTATCACACAATACCTCTGCTGAACACTACTCCAAGATTACCACCTCTATCATAGTGCCACTCTTATTGATGCCAACGGGCTTCTACTGAAGGGTCTCAGCTTGATTCAGATTGATGTTTTGAAGGGATGTCAGGGGTTGGGATGAGGATGGGAATGGGATGGAGATGGGGATGCTGCCCTCTGCAATCGCTTATCTTTTGTTATTTTGACATGTGGGCTTATCTTTAGTTATTTTGACATGTGGGCTCTGAAGAGAAGGGGACTTGGGCTTATTTCCATTGGAATATCGATTCATCTAATTTGGCAGCTCTCAGGCTTGCAGATTGCATAGTTTAGTGGTAACAAAGAAGATTTTTTGGCATTAGCATGGTGAAAGTAGCAAGCCCAAGACTCAAAGGCATCTAACAAAAGTGAAATTCTATCCCATTATGGACATATAATGGGTAATTCGTGGTGACATGATTTTCCTTGAATAATAGTGATGAATCAGTTCACTATAGTAGTGAGTGACAGCTATCTCTTAACAACTAGATTATTATAAGTTTCTTATTATCTTAAAAAAATATATATATTGGATAAAAAAATAATTTACCAATCTACAAAATGCAACTACGAAAATTTATATTAAACTGAATAAATTTTATACTTTATAAATTACAGCACTTACAAACATTTCATCTAGATAAAAATTTTAGATTTTACTACGTTTAAGTCTAAAACTTTTGAATATTATGGAAGGTCGTGAGCGAAAGATTTTCAATGGCGAAATAAAACCCTTGAATATTTTTTCTGAAATACAGCCAACGGTATATAATAATGTAGGCTCCACCTCTTCATCGAACGTGTGGTTTGAAATTTATTCAACAGGCGAACTTCGAAGTCATGTGTCGGTATTTTGCGTGCAGCTAGAAAATTGAGTGTAGTTAACTGTTACTGACTTCCACGTTCTGAGTGTTTGTCGATACTTTATTACGCTATATATCATCATGCTGGTTTAAAAATATAAATGATTGTGATTATTATGATAAAAACATCTTGATTTAACAATATAAATGATTGTGATTATTATGACAAACTGGCGAGATGCAATCGATACCATTCCAACCTGACAGAATCAATCGTCATTCCTAACAACAACCCATTAATATGTCCGCAATTTTAAATAGGTCCATAAACATGTTTGTAGATTAATTTCCCCTCTAGCGACAAATTTCAATTTTATAGTTTCTATATTTTTGCCTCTGTATTAACCAATGGAAATTTCAATAATAACTCTCTCCCCTGTATTAAAAATAAAAGTTTCACTAAAAATAAAAGTCTCCTTATTATGAAACGCAAATGAAGATTTGGATATTAATTGATTACTATTCTGATTAGTATTATATTTTAATTTTTGTGGTGGAATAAGTTATCCCAAATAGATCCGTGGATATTTATTCCAACGATGGCGACATCGCATGGATTTTACTGAAAATTTGTTGTATTCTCACTTTGTCTAGCTGGGTCGTACCAAGAAGATCAGGGCAAGTATTGCCACTTACACGCGCCACCGAGCTTCACTGTCTATCCCCACTATTGAGCTTGCAGTGGCTTAGTTGGTGCATACATTCGATTGGAGGATTGAAGGTCATCCTTCCCAGCTGGATATGAAGGAAACGTAGGAAACGTGTGGCCTTGCTATTTCAAGGCAAGTCCTGCTCCATGCTTATCCAAGATTAAGGGTCGGCTTTCCAAGCTAAATCGTACGCGGAGACAAGGCTCTGTTTCTGTTTTATTTGCAACAGTTTTCAAGATTTTACTACCTAGTCCTCTAGATTTGTAAATCAAATTATTTCTAAAAACCATTTTGTAAATTATAAGAAATATTTTTTATGGAAATCATTTTATAAAAGGGGTTGTATGATTTTTTGGACTTTTTAGTCTTAGAATTCTGTAGAAAAAATTGAGGTGAAATTTTGATTTGTGTTATTTAAACTTGTTTTTTTAACTATATATATGGATTCACCACCCTCAAAGCCTTTTAGGACACTTGCATTGTGCTTGGTTACCTATCAAACTTGTGGTTTCAATAAATTTCTAAAAAATTTTAGAGAAATTAGACGTCCAAAAAATCTAACTAAAAAAGAATGCTTTATAAATTACAAGATAAATAGATACTATTGGTGTGACATACACAAGAAACATTATCTTATAATTTATTTAATCATTTAAAAAAATGGCTTGCAATAATTTTTTTATATTATAAATCAATTTTATTATTTTATAAACTAAATATAAAATAAGCTAATTCAAGAATCCCTAAAATTCGGATAAGATATAAGAATAAGTAAATGGAAAAAGAAAATCTATGTTTGAAGGAACCGACCAATTTACCTGTCAATGAAATAGTTGAGCTATAAAATAAAGAAATTCAAAACAAGGAAGACCATCTTTACTCAAGATTACATGTGATAATGGAAAATGTAATGATAAAAATGAAAATGAAAATTCAAAACAAGCAAACCAATTTTTACCAAAGATTACGTCATAGCGAAAGAAGTAAAGATGATAAAGAAACTTATGTTGGCATGAACTGGCCTTATTATTGACATCACAGCTACCTTATTAACATCACAATAATTTTTTATGGAATTATATTTTTCACAATTGTAGTTAAAATCACAAAGTCAACATTTACATCCAAACATAATAATTAACATATATTTAAGTTAGCACAACCATATAAGTAAATGTGGTTGATATACCTATATCACTACAATACATAGGGGGTTTAAGATAAGATTTGAGATAATTTTTACGTCAATTGTCTGAAGTTG
This sequence comes from Pinus taeda, assembly GCA_000404065.3. Taxonomy (NCBI): domain Eukaryota; kingdom Viridiplantae; phylum Streptophyta; class Pinopsida; order Pinales; family Pinaceae; genus Pinus; species Pinus taeda. The sequence goes on along the minus strand of APFE031035787.1, from coordinate 5,256 downwards.
AGATAACAAATAAACTTGTGTATTGTCATAAATATCATTTTTAAGCGAGGGTTTCAAATTTAATTTCTCAAAGTTAATTTCTTAAAAAATTGTCTCTATAAAGACAATATATACCACAAGTGTTATTGTCTCCTAGGAGAAAATATTTTTGGGTAAATTGTCTTAAGTTGAGAGAAAAAAAAACTTGTGTATTGTGGTAAATATTGTCTCTAAGTGGGTGTCTCAAATTAATGTCTTAAAAAATTGTCTCTATAAAGACAATATATAACACGAGTTTTATTGTCTCTTAGGACACAATTTCATTTTTGTCTTTCCAGAGACAATAATTTGGATTAATGACATATTGTCTTTATAGAGACAATATATTTTTTATTTCTTTAAAGCCAATTATAAACCATGAATGCAAAAAAATATCTCACAATTGATATAAATTAATATAAAATGTATTTAAGTAAAAATAAACAACAATATCATTGATTAATTCATATTAGGGCACATTGGAATCGAACCCCGAACCTCCTGCATGTAAAGAAAGTGCTCTTACATTGAGCTAAAACCCTTTAAAAAGTTATGTGATTCGGTTTGGAAGTTAGAGTATGTGGCAGAGATACATGGGGTGATGATGGAGCTTCAGGAGGGTTGATGATGAAGGTGGTTGAACTTTCACAATATTGGTAGTATTAACATGATCTTGTATATAGGTGCTTGTAAGTGTAATGGAGAATCACATCGATAACCGATATACTTACCTTATACTTATCTCAGTCTAGTAAAGGATAGTGTGATTAACGAACATAACATTTCAGTCATATGTACTGGTAATTAAAAAAACACTGGAATCACAAAAGAAGTGGAATCACAAATGCACTGGCCTTGTATAGATCTAGAGTTGATTCAGGCTTAAGAGGCAAGAGAAGGAGAAGATCATCACTCCCTAGTGTATTTTACTCTTTTTCATCAATCCTTGTCTTTGTAGTGTGTAGTAAATATCTTGTAAGTTGTTAAGGACTCTTAAAAGGCCTGATTGGAAGTCTTGATAGGGCCTTTTTTCAATCAAATAGATTGAACAAAACCTTCTGGGTAAGCTTGTAATTCGTTTAAGTGATTAAGGACTGTAACGCTTGGTTTCTTTCTATCAGGAACTATTGAGGACTTATATTGGATGTATATCAATATCTCATTAACAACATCCTTGCTAAACAATGAGGAGGGAGAAGTGGAGGGCTCGTGACTATTTAAATATATACCACCTCAGTCTGCAACTTAGGACAATCACATGGTAAAGTATGCGTAGTAGGAACTGATAGAGACTGTGAGAGAACTGGTGTGTATGTTTGTTGAGTATATTGGAGTCCTTGTAAGTGTTTATATTCCTCTGTATCCAACCTTCCGAGTCGTATAGCTTCTGTTAAGTGCCTTTAAAGTTCAATAAGGTATGAATTAGTGACATATTATCATGTCTCTTTTTGTTCCTTGGAACAAGCTTGATTTGAAATTTAATAAAGAATTTTAATGGTTGAGCATTCAACTTATACAATGATTTCTCTCTTTTCTCAAGGATTCACTTTTAGGATCTCAAGTTTCCGAAGGTTTAATCTCAGATTATCATTTTGGTGCTTAGCTTTCCCATCATTCATCTCATCGCTCACACATAAGGACTTGGAACATTCATGCACGCAATTGAAAATATATTTTTACATATTTCAAGCACTGACTACAAATATCTTTTCACATATTTGAGAAATTTTCATGCTTATTTGCAACATTCAATTTCATATCTACATGTTGTTGTTGTTGTTGTTGTTGAATTGAAGCACTACTTTGCAAATTTTCAGTGTTTTGATCAACAAAAATACCTCAAGGACACGCCCTCAGATTATCAAGCGATCATTTGGAAATGAGAACTTCGTTATTAGTGACAGGGACAACAAACCCAAATTGTTCTCAGAACACCATGGGATTGATTACCTAACGGGCATTTTTTAGTGACCACACCCCAACAAAGAAAATAAAATTATGTTAATGGCCACAAATGACCAAAATATGTCAATGTCAGTTCAAAAGATATCAATCAACGACAACAATAACTAGTTTCTTGAGCATGAGCATTACAAGGACCAAGAAAGCCAAAACTAAATCCTAGACTAGAAAAAGAGTGGACAAAAACATAGAAAGTGGGTGAACTCAAAAGTATCAATGTGGATAGTGTGGTATTTAATATATATGAATAAAAAACTCCTCCATCAAGAGAAAGTTACTCATATGAATAGAATGTCAAGGAGAAGAAATACCCCAAGTTAGTGATAGTAAGAGGAGAAAACATCATCACTTGACAATAGATGTGAATATTCTTCATTTAAAATATTACAAGATTCTTCATCCATTATTTGGCATTGGATGTTTTCATAGCCATTATTGAAACCTCAGACTTGCATCTTAGGGACTTAGTAGATTTTTGGATGTGCAGCCATATATTGAAGAGTGAATGAGTCCTAGAGAAGGAAAGGTTATTTTGCATTGTTTCTGTACTATGGAAATATGTATGTATAAAGGAAGTTGTACTCTCCATGGAGTTAGTGCAGATGTGTGGCCTGTAAGGATGTTACTGAATGTTAAGCCCATCTATTTTACTCTCTAGCTTCTCACTCCCAATTGCACTATTCAATTATTGAAAATATACAATAGTATGAAATGGGACATGTACTTGTCCGAGAAAGTAAGTATTTAGCATAGCTTGGTAACGAACTAAGTGTAAGCTTTGACTCCCTCAAGACTTAGCTAAATTTACCATTTTGAACCTTCTAAATTTTTCTTAGAAGTACATACATGTCTAATCTTATTTGCATTAATAGTGCGTGCTGATGTGGAATCCTCTCATACCATGGTGGTCAACATGGAAAATTAACTTATGGTAGGCATAACCTTTTCGTATGAAGTCGAATTGATATGATTCCTACACTATTGGGAAGGTTTTTGAGTGTAGAATAACCATTGGTTCCCCATGTTAAAGAAGGAATGACTGGACCCAAAAAAATATCATTTGATGCCTCAAAATGGGTTCAAAAAATTTTAAGCCCTATGTCGCCAAACTTAAACCCGCCTCTAAAATGACCTTGCAAAGTGATTCCTCCAATTATTTTGTACTTTGAAAACATCATAATATATTGAAAATAATATAATAATCTCATTTAAATTAATTTTACATTCTTAAAACAACAACAAATCATTCAAATATAATGATAACAATTGAAGCCAATGCCTCTTCTCACCTTTTTATAAAATTCTCGAACTAATAATATTTAATTATATGATAATCATCATTCACAAGAGATTCAAAAACACATTCCTAAAAATATCTCATTCCACGGAAATCTTCCACTTAAAGCTCTAAACACCATCTACAACTACTCTATAGCTTACACAAATTATTATTACATAATACATAAATCTGATTAAATTGTCAAAAATATTTAACATTCCAAAATTTCTCTTCTTAAAATTCAAAAATAAACTAAACACAGGCTTATTTCTTAACCTCACTAAGTATTTATGCTTAATAACATAATAAGATTTGAAAGTGTGTATAAAAGACATTCTCATCCTCAACCTAATAAAAATAAAATGGAAAATTTTCAGATTTATTCTTCGTTCAATCAAGGAATCGTAAGTAAAGGATGATCCCATGACCTTGAGTCGATAAATATATAGAAAAGTTGAGCTTAAGTTATATAGAATGGAACAATTCTAGTGTGAATACCGAGTAATAAAATGTAGAAAATGGAAATCGATATATTTAAAAATGTTAAGTTTCTATAAATGATGGTAAAATTATTTTGATTATATAAATTTAGAGTAATTATATAAAATATCATAATGATTATGATAGATGATAACATCTTCTTAAGATTGAATGTGGTTTATTGTAATAGAAAAAGATATATGATAATAAGATCATGATGCATGATGGTTTTATTTTATGGTAAACTCGAAAATTATTTATCATCTAATTTGGTTACTTATAAATTAAAAAAATTAATATATGACGGATGTTAAAAATAGGAAACAATGTTTTATTAAATTATTTAATATCAAAGAGAACATATCTAGCTTCAAATTCAAACGTATTGTTTCACTTCATAGATACAAGGATGGTGGTATAATCTGAAAAGTTCGATTTCATACTAAATAGACATTTGCAAAATCAAATACACAAACCAACCCAATAGATAAATCAACATGCACAAAAATTCAACACTGAAAATTATGATAATAAAACATCCATTGAGTAAACCATTCGTGGCCATGGTACATTGTAATAATACAGAGGACTCTATGGCTATAAGCGTGGGAACCTATAAATATGGTTTATGTACATCATGACCTATCTTTTCATTATCAAAATCTATATTATTTATCGTCATGCATACAACTCCATGAATGTATAATTTTAATGTAAATATAGTCTCACACAATTAGGATTTAGTAAATTTAACGCATTGATTAATCGTGAGGACTTTAAAATTATTTCAAAGTTAAACACAATATTTTATAATAAAAATAATAGAAGTTGGATTATTTTATTATATTTACATAGAAAACCATTACATATCAACATAATTATATAATTTATTAATAATAAAATAAATTTAAATAATTTGTTTATTATATTATAGTATAGGTATAGGAAGTTTGTAATATATTGATTAATCTCATTGCTTATCAATCATATATTCAAAAAATTATAACTCATTTTTATGAAAATTATTCATATTCTTTTTTTAATTATCAAGTTAATTTACAAAAGTATAAAATTAAACCTAAAATAATCGAAGATGATTGAATTGTATATTCTTAATTAATTATGAAATATTTTAAAATATTTCATTAAAAAATAAATGCTTTACATCGACCTACTAATTTAATAAATAATAAAAAATTATAAAATACTTCCCAAAATAATATTAATAATTCACATAAAAAATATAAATATTACTATATTTTTTTGGTGGTAAAAAAAGTTGTGAAAAAATAATCTATGAATATTTATTTTATTTAGTTCAATGTGTATTTATTCCGCCCCTCAATGAATATTCCAGTGGTCCATGGAGATTTGATTCATCAATGGATATCTATTCAACCAATTAATGAATACTCCATTGATCCATATGAGCGTTCTATTCACCAATGCATATTTTTTCCACCAATGGCAACAGTTGAAAATTTGTGGTATCGTGGAGTTGTCTAGGTGGGTTGTAT
>APFE031035784.1:0-48049 GCA_000404065.3 Pinus taeda | reverse complement strand
GTTCTAGATGGTTTAGATATTGAAAAAATTGAAAAAAAATGAATATTTTTGTTCCAAACGCTTTTTTCCCGCTTTTTTCCGCTTTTTTCCCGATTTTTTCATTTTTTTCCCCGCGCCGATTAAATCCCGCTCGCGCTTTTCACAACATTGCTTTGAATAATAAAATGATGACCCAAACATGAAACCCATGCTTTAAAATAACAATCCTGGTGAAAATTCCATGTAATAAAAATTAATAAAGGCAAAAATAATAACCACAATTGATGGGACACTTATTCCAAGTTGAATGTTAAGCAAGACATCCTAGGGGGTGTTCATTTGGTTGTTTATGGCTAAGGAAATTGGCGAAGGCAATGGCATTTTTGGCACATTTAATTATGAAAATAATGAAAATTGGGAGAAAATGGAGGTGAAAGGTTACAAGTTGCATGTGAGGAGGAAAATGAAGGAAAATAATAGAAAATGAAAAAAATATAGGCCTCATTCATAAAAAGGCTTCTGAGAATCAGTTGGTAATCTTCTGTCAGTTTAGTTTGGGAGCTCTCTCATTATTCTCTCTCTCTCTCACTCTTGAACACTTGGAGTTTTCTTGGAGCACTTTGGCATTGGATCAAGAAACGCAAAGAAGGCAAGAGGAAGCAAAGATCAAGCAACTACAGCAGTATTCTTTGCAAGTATCGATTTGCATGTGTATTTTCCTTGCTAGATTTGGCATGCATGGTATTGCATGTGGTTCTTTTGTTGTTATGGCATGGGTTTTGCCAGGTGTAACCGTGTTTTCAGCCTAGCCTTGCCATTTATGGATAGCCATGGTGTGATAGGGTTCTCATGTTTTGGTTGAGTTGGATTGCCAGATGGATTCAAAGTTGAGTAAGGTGGATCTTCGAATGATAGAGCACATGGCTTAGTGGTCCCTGAACAGGACTGTGGATCACAGCAAAGCCATTGACCTAGTGACCCCTGAGCTAGATTGTGGGTTGCGGTAAAGCTAGGATTGCATTGCCTTGTTGGGCTTAGGAATCCTTGCTGGTGAATGGCAGGATATACAGTAAAGCCAAGAGATGGTTTGCTCTCCGTTGGGCCTAGTAATCCTGGGTTTGGGATATGCGGTAAAGCCTAAGAGACTAAGAGACAGGAAAATTCCTCATGGTGTAGGTGGAGAAATCTGATGGCATCCATGCATGTTTGGCCTAGTGATCGGGTGGAAATCATGGTAAACCCTGTTATGATGTGTTCATTGTGTTGGCCTAGTGATCCAAGATGGGTCACAGTAAAGCCTAGTTTCTATTGATGAGGGTGAGGTGGTCTAGCCTCGGTATGCCCTGGTTGGTTCTTTTAGTTTGAGTCTCGGTATGCCCTGGTTGGTTCTTTTGGTTTGAGTCCCACATTCATGCTTGGAATATGGCATGGGGGTGAATCGCTGAAGAGAGATTTGGCTCGGCCATTCTACGGTCGGGTGGAACGTGGTAATCCCATCTCCGATTGGTTTCTGCATTCATTAATGAGAATTTCATTCCCTTAGTTTTCATGTGTAAATGCACTGGTTTATATGTGGATTTTATCATTGATATATTGATGGTATTTATGTTGTTACTATGTTGGTTATATGTATGTTTTATGACAGCAACTATGTATGGCTCTAAGTATGTTTTAACTTGTAAATGAATGGACAATGTATCTATGACCTTATAGATGATAATGCAGCGAATGACATGAGGGAACAATGGTTGTTAGCGATCTCAGATAAGTATGAGATCCCTATGCTTAATTTTGTTGATTACACCTGTAGATTACATGTTTGTGATATGTTTGACAAAATGCCCGTCATGGCCAGTAGGGGTCTAATTGAGGGCTTGTTTAAGTATTTGCTCTAGCATCATTGTTTCCCTATTATTTTATGGTTTTGAAGATGTCAAGTAATTATGGGCAGTGACTTGGGCTCTAGGCCTGAAAAAGTGGCTCAAATCCCACGGATGTTGGCACAGCACTAACAAAAAGAGTCGATGCTGGCAAGCAAGCCTGTGAGAGCGACTGGAAGTCCTTGGACGTTGTCATGCCCATAGCATGAGAGCGACTGAGGGTTAAGTCGATCAAAAGTTCAATGGGACCTAGGGGGAAGTTGCCTAAAGTGTTGGCATGGTTCTCAGGCGTCCTGTAGCTGATGTGGAAGGTCTGTGTTATGTTTCCGTTGATTCCACTTCTTTAAGGTCACATAAGGGGTCGAATCCAACCATAATAGCCTCTCATCGCATGTTTACCCTGGTTGGTCAGTTACTTGGGTAGATGTGGGAGGAGGGTGTTACAAAGTGATATCAAAGCATGGTTCACCCCTCAGACTGGATGGGCAGTGTGTGTTGGTCATGCATGCATGTCAGTGGCATGTGTGTCTCTTACACTTGCATTCCATGTGCTTGTTGCATTTGCATGATGTTGATTATGGTTGTAGTAATGTCGTCATCTAGAATTTGATGTTGATTTTGTGGAGTGCATCGTCATGAGTATATGATTGATTACATGTTGTTATATGTCATTTGATTACATCCTTATATGTTAGCTTGCATTCTTGTAAGTTTGATTACATGTATCAGTCTTGTAAGTTTGATTACAAGTATGATCACTTATGCTTGACTACATGCGTTCATGCGTATGTGTAGTTGATTATGCATTGCTTATGCATGTTGATGGTTGCATGTGGCAATGTGTACAATGGAGTAATGGTTGTTGTCATGCATGAGGTCATAGCATGCATTATTGATATGGCCTTGCATTGATGATTGGACCCTAGCTAGAATGATGCGTATGTGTTGATGCACTTACTTGTCATATGTCTATATGTTATTATGTTTATGTTATACATGTATCACGCTGATTTGTTGATCTTGCAGACAAAGTATCCACCTCGAGCTATGCTAAGGTACGTTGATTTATGGTGATTTGGTTTAGCTAGCATAGTATGCCTTGCAAGAAAGAGATCAAAATGGTTAGCAAGATGGTAGACTACAAAGACTCTCCCTATAAATCAGATGAGCAGCATGGTGTGGGGCACTCTTCTGATTTGGTAGACACAATGAAAAGCCTGAAGGAAAAAATAAGGAGTTGTAAGGTTGACAATGGCAAGATCATACAGGAAGCGCAAGAGAAACAAGCAGAGGTTAATGTTATACTTCTTCAGAGTTTGTCAAAATTGCAGCGACAAGGGCCACTCTGGATCAGCCATGGACATGAGGATAGAATTAATGGGGCATATGGCAGTAGGTCTTATGGTGGTCACATTTCAAATAGAGACGACACTATTAGAGACGGCAGGTTGTTGGATACTCCAGATAGGAGAGGTGATGGATATAGGTACTATTCTAGTTCTAGTTCTTATAGACATCATGATCATCATCATTAACATCCTTACAGGAGGAGTGATAGGGGATACTTGCCAGATGAGTTTAAGAAAGTGAAGCCACCTACTTTTGATGGAGATGTGAAGAAGTCAGAAGATGCAAAGGCATGGATATTTGGGATGAACAAATTCTTTGAGTTGCACAATTACACAGAAAACATAAAGGCTAGAGTAGCGATCTTCAGCGTGAAAGGTAAAGCAGACATTTGGTGGGAAGATGTGAAGCGGGTCAGGGACATCAGGATTGATGACTTGAGTTGGCATGAGTTCAAGAGGCTTTTCAGAAAGAAGTGCTTGTTAGAAAGGTACTACAACAGTAAAGCCAAATAATTCTGAGCTAAAGATGGGATCAAGGACAAATGAAGAGTACACGACCAAGTTTCTGGAGTTATTGAGGTATGTACCGTATCTTGATAAGAAGGCTAAAGTTCAGCGGTTTGTCAGTGGATTGCCATTAGCATTTAGAAATTAGATTGAGTATGATGAACCTCGGTCATTTGAGGAAGTCATTGGGAAACTAAAGCATTGATATGAACAATCAAAGCGTAAGAATGAACATCAGCAAGGATGGAAAGGAAAAGACAAAGGTAAAAGTAAATGGAAGCCTAAGAGGACAAGGCCTCAGCATGCAGATGAGAAAGAAAATATGGCACCGCAAAAGAGGCTTAACGAAGCTAGACAAGGACATGGGTCACAGCAGCAACATAGAGGTGTTGGCACTAGTCGATTGGAGTGTTGGACATGCGGTAAGGAGCATCTTAAGAGAAATTGTCCACAGAATCAGGGTGGTAGGCCTCAGATATATAGTACTTAGGAGGCACAGACTGTTGGGGATGTTGGTCAAAGCATTCCTCATATCTATGCAGCATTGGATAACAAACTGGCAGACCATCAAGCATTCATCACTGGGATGGACGGTAAGCTTTGTGATCAACTTATTTATGTTTTCATTGACCCTGGATCTAATTATAGCTATGGTAGTCCTGACTTGGCGGATAAATGTGGTTTGAGTAAGGAATTGCATGCAGAATCTTGGTTAGCACAGTTGGCTACAGGTACAAAGAAGCGAGTTCATCATTGGGTAAATGCTTGTGCATTTGATTTAAATAGTATGCCTACCGCAGCACATTTAAATGTATTACCGTTGAGATCAAACAAGATGTTGTTGGGCATGTATTGGTTGTATCTTCATAGAACCAGGATAAATTGTTATGAAAAAGCCATTGAGTGTGTTGATGGCAATGGGGAACCAAGAGTCTTACAGGGTAAGAAGAAAGCTACATCAGTTAGGATGGTGACAGCTATGCAAGCAAAGCGTAGCCGCAGGAAAGGGTGTAAGCTATTCGCAGTGCACATTTCTAGTGATAAGAGTAAGGAGATTGAGGATGCAGAGGTGTTGAGAAGGTACCCAGTTCTACAACAGTTCAAGGATGTATTTCCTGAGGACATTTCAGAGTTGCCACCTCACAAGGAGGTAGACTTTCCTATTAAGTTAGTGCCAGGGGCAACTCCAACATCGAAAGCACCTTATAGGATGAGCACACCTGAGTTGGTTGAGTTAAAGCTACAGTTGAAGGAAATGTTGGACAAGGGATACATTAGGCCAAGTGTATCACCTTGGGGTGCACCGGTATTGTTTGTGAAGAAGAAAGATGGTACTCTCAAATTATGCATTGACTACAGGCAGTTGAACAAAGTGACCATCAAGAACAAATACCCCTTACCGAGGATTGATGACTTGTCCGATCAAATGAAAGGAGCAACAGAGTCCTCTAAGACTAATGAGTGATCATATTGGCTTTAGGTATTTGTTTGACCAACTGAATCTGAACGTCAGGCAAGCTAGATGGTTGGCCACAATCAATGAGTTTGATTTCGAGATCCGGTACATCAAAGGTAAAGAGAACAAGGTGGCAGACGCTCTCAATAGACGGGTACATGTAAATCACTTTGCAACTATAAGCTCCTATGGGACAGACTTACAGGATAGGATCGTGAAGACAGGTCAGCAGGATGTCAGGTATATGGAGATTGTGCACTGGTTGCAGCAAAGTACTGGTATAGGTACAAGTACATGTGATAGTACAGGTACAAGTACTGGTGGTGGTACAGGTACAGGTGACAATACAAGGACAGGTAGTTGTACAGGTATAGGTGTAGGTGTACAGGGTGTGGATTATTGCCTTACAGCAGATGGATTAGTCAAGTTCAAAGACAAGATATATGTGCCAGATAGCAGCGAGCTCAATAAGGTGATCTTGAGAGAGTCTCATGCGAAACCTTATTCAGGTCACCCAGGTTATCAGAAGACATTTACTATAGTAAAGAAGTCTTATTATTGGCCGAATTTGAAAAAGGATGTAGCAGAGTTTGTGTCTAGGTGTTTTGATTTTCAACAAGTGAAGGTAGAGTGTAAACATCCAGGTGGACTACTACAACTGATTGCGATTCCATAATGGAAATGGGAAGTCATTTCCATGGAATTCATCACAGGGTTGTCGAAGACAGTGAGACAACATGATTCCATCATGATTGTTGTTGACAGGTTGACAAAGGTTGTACACTTCATTCCGGTGAAGTCTACATTCTCAACTAACGATGTAGCACAAGTATTCATCAGAGATGTGGTTAGACTGCATGGTGTTCCAAAGAAGATTGTGTTAGACAGGGATGCGAAGTTCACTTCCAAGTTTTGGAAGGAGTTATTTGCAGGTATGGGCACTGAGTTGGCCTTCAGTACAGCTTACCATCCGCAGACAGATGGACAAACAGAGAGGGTCAACAGGATATTGGAGGACATGTTGAGGATGTATGTGATGCATCAACGATGAAAGTGAGAAGAGTACCTTCCACTTGTTGAGTTCGCATACAACAATGGTTATCAGGAATCGTTGAGAATGAGCCCGTTTGAGGCGTTGTATAGGCGGAGTTGCAATACTCCTATCAGTTGGAGTGATCCAGTTAACAAGGTATTAATTGGACCAGACATGGAACAGGAAATGCAAGTTATAAAGAGGAATCTAAAGGCAACACAGGATAGGCGGAAGAGATATGCAAATCGGAACAGGTTGTTCAATGAGTTCCAGGTTGGGGAATAGGTGTATTTGTGCATCAAACCAAGAAGAGCTCCTTACGGATTGGATCATGTGCCAAGTTGGCACCACAGTTTTGTGGACCCTTCAGTATCGAGAGGATTGGGTCAATAGACTATTGACTTGCACTGCCTCCGACAACGAAAATCCATGATATTTTCCATGTGTCATTGCTTAAGAAATATGTTAAGGATGTTGATCATGTCATTGACTGGTCTGTATTGCAGGTGGAACAAGATGGAGAATTTCAGCCGCAGCCTCAGTGTATATTGCAGAAAAAGGTGCTCATGCTCTGAAACCGAGCAATCGAGCAAGTTAAAGTGCAATGGAAGCATTTTAAGCCCGATGAAGCTACATGGGAGATGGCGGATCAGATGCGGGCTATGTATCCTTCCTTGTTTGTCGGTTGAGGCAAAGTAGTTTTGGTATGGTGTTTTGGTACATGTTTTGGTATATGTTTTGGTAATGTTGCTATATGTACATATGTATATGGATGTAAATACCGCTATGAGCTAAGCAGTATGGGTATCATGTCATTGTGTTATCATGTTCTATTGTCATGTTGGTTTGCTTTTCAACAGGCTAATCATTGTAAATATTGAATCGAGCCATGTTATAAAGCTCCATGGGTAGTATGTTTGTGTTTCAACAGTTTTGCTGAGGTATAGGTGTGGTTCAACACCGAGGACAATGTCCCCAAAGAGGGAGGGTTCTGTAACAGCCCTGGTGAAAATTCCATGTAATAAAAGTTAATAAGGCAAAAATAATATCCACGGTTGATGGGGCACTTATTCCAAGCTGAATGTTGGGCAAGACATCCTAGGGGGTGTTCATTTGGTTGTTTATGGCTAAGGAAATTAGCAAAGGCAATGGCTAAGGCTTTGGAAAGGCAAAATGGCATTTTTGGCACATTTATTTATGAAAATCATGGAAATTTGGAGAAAAGGCAAGTGAAAGGTCACAAGTTGCATGTGACGAGGAAAATGAAGGAAAATAATGGAAAATGAAGAAAATAGAGGTCTCATTCATAAAAAGGCTTTTAAGGATTGATTGGTATCCTTTGGTCAGTATAGTTTGGGAGCTCTCTCATTATTCTCTCTCTCTCTCAGTCTTGGACACTTAGAGTTTTCTTGGAGCACTTTGGCATTGAATCAAGAAGTGCAAAGAAGGCAAGATGAAGCAAAGATCATGCAAGGAAAGGCAGGATCAAGCATCTACAGCAGTATTCTTTGCGAGTATCGATTTGCATGTGTATTTTCCTTGCTAGATTTGGCATGCATGGTATTGCATGTGGTTCATTTGTTGTTATGGCATGGGTTTTGCAAGGTGTATTAGTGTTTTCAACCTAGTCTTGCCATTTCCGGATAGCCATGGTGGGATGGGGTTCTCATGTTTTGGTTGACCTGGATTTCCAAATGGATTCAAAGCTTAGTGAGGTGGATCTCCGAATGATAGAGCATATGGCCTAGTGGTCCCTGAACCAGACTGTGGATCTCGGTAAAGCCACTGGCCCAGTGACCCCTAGGCCAGATTGTGGGTTGCAGTAAAGCCAGGATTATGTTACCTCGGTGGACCTAGGAATCCTCGCTGGTGAATGGCAAGATATAAAATAAAGCCAAGAGGTGGGTTTCTCTCTGTTCAGCGTAGTAATCCCGAGTTTGTGATATGCGGTAAAGCCTGGAGAGTGGGTCTCGGTTTAGGGCCTACGAGTTTGGATTGCGGTAAACCCTGAGAGACTAAGAGACAGGAAAATTCCTCACGGTGTAGGTGGAGAAATCTGGTGGCATCCACGCTTGTTTGGCCTACTGATCGGGTGGAGATCATGGTAAAGCATGTTATGATGTGTTCATTGTGTTGGCCTAGTGATCCGGGATGGGTCACAGTAAAGCACGGTTTCTACTGATGAGGGTGAGGTGGTCTAGCCTCAGTATGCCCTAGTTGGTTCTTTTGGTTTGAGTCCCACATTCATGCTTGGAATATGGCATGGGGGTGAATGGCTAAAGAGAGATTTGGCTCAGCCACTCTATGGTCGGGTGAAATGTAGTAGTCCCATCTCCGATTGGTTTTTGAATTCATTAATGAGAAATTCATTCCCTTGGTTTTCATGTGTGAATGTATTAGGTTATATGTGGATTTTATGGCTAATATATTGATAGTATTTATGTTGTTACTATGTTGGTTATATGTATGTTTTATGACAGCAGCTATGTATGGCTCTCAGTATGTTTTTACTTGTAAATGAACGGACAATCTTTCTATGACCTAATAGATGATAATGCAGCAAATGACATGAGGGAATAATGGTTCTTAATGATTCTCAGATAAGTATGAGATCCTTATGCTTAATTCTGTTGATTACACCTGCAGATTACATGTTTGTGATATGTTTGACGAAATGCTTGTCATGGCTAGTAGGGGTCTGATTGAGGACTTGTTTAAGTAATTGTGTTAGCATCATTGTTTCCTTATTATTTTAGGGTTCTGAAGATGTCATGTAATTCTGGGCAGAGACGTGGGCTCTCGACCTAAAAAAGTCCTCAAATCCGAGGGATGCTAGCACAACACTGACAAAAAGAGTCTCTAGACGCTGGCAAGCAAGCCTGTGAGAGCGACCAGAGGTCCTTGGACGCTGTCATGCCCATAGCATGAGGACGACTTGGAGTTAAGTTGATCAAAAGTTCAGTGGGATCCAGGGGCAACTTGCCTGAAGTGTTGGCATGGTTCTCAGGGAACTGTAGCTGATGTGGAAGGTCTATGTGTTATGTTTCTGTCGATTCCACTTCCTTAAGGTCACATAGGAGGTTGAATCCAACCATAGTAGCCTCTCGTCGTATGTTTACCCTGATTGGCTGGTTAATTGGGTAAGATGTGGGAGGAGGGTGTTACATTTAGTAAGTCATTGTAACAATAATAAAAATTTCGTTTTCATTCTTTTGACAAGTATATTACATAATGACTCAAATACATTTAGGAAAACCGAACCTAGTTACATTCTCCAACAGGGTGATAGTGTTGTTCCTCAATTTTGTCTTCACATTTGTATTTTGTGTACAACCAATGTTGTTGAAGTGTCACTGGTAAATGAATAAGAGATAAGAGCCTAAAGCTTGACCTCCACCAAAGTTGTTCAAAGGTGTACATGTCTGTCAACAATGATATAGAGTTCTACAATTTCTTTAAAATAAATCAAAGATGTTTATGAAGTTCCTTATCAAGTTATCTTCTTCTGGGGTGAACATAAATCCTTTGTTGAATAACACACTAAGGGATTAAGATTCAAGTAAAAGATGCTTTCGCTTAGCCCTTTTTCAGTGGCAGCGTTGTGTGAAATACATATATTTGTTTTTCTGCTTAGGTGACGTTCGGCAAAATTATGTCTCGTGAAAGCATATCTGACTACTTCATAATCCCATAGTTCTTTTCAAAAATAAAATACAAGGAGTTGGACATCAAAGCTAGAGGAGATCGTACACAAAGTGTATGATTCTCAAAGCACACATGCGAGAGAAGATGAGAAAATTTTCACACTAAACTCCACTAGTTTTGTATTGTGTCGGAATACATATTATGATACAAAATTTGTTCAGATATTGGGTAACTGGTGATGAGAATTATCTGCCAATGCAAAATTGACTTGTCCCTGTTGATTTGTGTAGCTTGGGAGGTACTCCAAGCCCTAGAGTTCAAGGTTTGGAGGGCAAAGGATCACAAAGGCAGCTTGTGGGCTTGGAACCAAGGTGGGGTTTTGGCACCCATCAAGATTTGGGACAAAACAATGATGGATTTACAACATGTGATGGATGAGAACGATAATGCTTGGAAAGACGATTCCAACGCAACGAAAATCGCCCGAATCTGAGTTGTTGTTAGAGAAATGAATTTTTGAAGTTGACTAGGTAATTATTGGTTGTCAAGTAGGCCGACTTGAGAGCCAATGGATGTGTCACTTCAAATGTGGCGTTGAGCCTTCATATGTGTATAAATATGAAGTGATATGGAGTCATTGGAATCATCCAACAAGAGCAATACATCTCAAGAAGAGCTCTGAAATCTGCGTGGAGGAGGAGGCTTGGAACAGCATTTAGTAGGCTACCCTAGACAGCGTGGAAGGACTGTATGGACAGCGTATTTCTGAGGTAAGTTTAAGGGCTAGACAAATCAGTTTAGGGTTGTTTCAAGTGTGGATTTAGTGCAAGTATTGCAGGAGTCTTAGCCACAGTTTGAAGGGCACAAGGGACAGAGTGAGGAGGCCTAGACAGCGTGGTATTTTTTGTGATAAAGCCACATTGGTGTAGGTGACAGTGTGGCCTATTTCAGGGTTGTTTTGGGCATGATAGGGTTGTTCTTGAGCTCGGTTTGCAGGGCAAAAGAATCCATAGAAAAAAGAAGCAAAGGGTTGTTGTTTAAGGACTAATTGGGGCACTGGTTGAAGGGATCGAAGTTATAGTCCACTGTTGGGCTAGGGTGCAAACCATAGCTAGCAATTGCAGGCGTTTAGGAGTTGCGTTCACGGAGGATAGCAACCCTACAAGGCAGCATATGTATGGAGGGTCTCTTCTAGGATGAACCACAATCTTTGGAGGTTGTCTTGTTGAGCTGTGTGGAGGTTGAGGGTAGCGTGGCGTGCCCTAACCAGTGGTACAGTATTACAGCAATGCAGCAAGGTGTAAACAATAGTGTTTTGGAGAAGTGTATTGGGTCAACGGAGTTGACCAGTTTGGATCAGAATTGGAGCAACCTATTGGTGCCATGTGTAGGACATTCCGAGGTGGTGAATTGTCTTCCTAGGAGCAGAATTGATAGTGACAAGATTGGGTGTCATAGAGCTGGTTGGAGGGCAACGAGTTGGCTACCCAAAGTAGCCCTAGACGAGCTATCTTGAAGGAAGAAGAGCAGTTGAAGGTTGGGTGAAGATCGGTGCTGATGTGCAACACTTTGATGGACAAAAGTCATTGCTAGTGTGGCAAATTGGAGCTCGGGAATTAGGCCTACCCAGAGAGCAATTTAATGAGCCTGTGTTCATTGTAGCAGATGTGACTTGCAGCAGTGATAGGAGGCGGCCCTCTTGGAGTCTTGATGTGTAGATGCCTTGATGGACTAAGGCACTACTATTGAGTAGTACAGAAGCGAAGGACCGACAGGACGAGATACGACATAGAAGCTACAGCAAAGTTTGTCATTGTATCTTGTATACCATAAACTATTGTATTATTCAGATTTGGTTTAATATAACGAAGATTGGGATTGTACATATTGTACAATTTTGTTTAAAACTGTGTATATTGTGCATATATGATTTACTACTTTATATTTCCGTTGTGCAAAGTAGTTTATGGTTGAGATTCTTGGTTTGGTAGCTTCAGTGATTCTAAGACTCTAACCTAGACCCAAGGTTGTGGAAATTCAACATGGTATCAGAGCGTGTCTGAGCTACTTTGGAAGTAAGTAAATCAGAGTTGTGTGTAGCGAAGTACAGCGTGCGAGGGAGTTGGTCACATTGTGAGTGAAGGGTTCACTATAATGTCGAAGTTGCAAGCAAGTATCCGATATGAGGACAGATTGGACGAGTTGTCCAACTATAGTCCATGGAAGGAAAGGATCAAGTTGATCTTGCAAGTCAACAGGATCTGGGATTTTGCCGAGAAAGAAATCAAGAAGCCAACTAACCCTAAGGAGCTGGAAATATAAGAAGATTTGGATGCAAGGGCAAGATTGATCATCCTTGATGGTGTGGGGGGTGCCCTAATACCTCATTTGTCCGGGAAGAACACCACACATGAGATGTGGATGGCTCTTCAGAGTTTGTTCCAGAATAAGAATGAGAACGGGGTACTAGTATTAGAGGTCAAGTTGAAGGCCACCAAGATGTTAAAGGGTGAAAGTGTGGCCTCGTATCTGAAAATATTGTCTCGGGTCAAAGATGAGCTTGCTGCCATCGGTGTGACTGTCTCCGATGGAGATATGGTAAGGATTGCCTTGAAAGGGTTCCCCAAGGAATGGAAGCCCTTCATCAAAGGGATCGTTGCGAAGGAGAAGCTACCAGACTAGGATAGGCTATGGGATGACTTCATTTAGGAAGAGTTGCGAGATGAGGATCTTCAACCGAAGCAAAAAACCTTCAGATGATGATGTGGCACTTGCACCACAAATGAAGGGTAAGCACAAGAAGGACTTGAGTAAAGTCAAGTCTTTCAACTATGGCGAGATGGGTCATTTTTCGTCAAGAAGTCTGATGAAGAAGAAGGGAAATGATGAAAAGAACAAAGGAAAGCAGGCCTCCAGTGTTGTCGCTTCAGCAGAGATGGACAATCTCTCCAGGAGATTGGAGGAGGAGGACTTTGCTATGATTTCTCATTTCTCGCAGAGTATTGTCATTGAGGATGGATGGTACATGGACAATGGTGCGAAAAAACATATGACAGGGTCACAGGAGATTTTTGAGACTAGCTGGATGGGACTCGAAGTTGCACATGGTGTTGGGCGACAAGAGTCATTTGGAGATCCCAAGATCGAGTGTTGTTCCATTCAAGATGGAGACAGGATGTATGATGCGGGTCCAGGATGTACTATTTATACGAGGACTCAAATATAGCGTGATTTTCGTCTCGATGATCGAGAGGAAAGGGTTTGAGGTCTTATTCCAAGATGGGAAGGCAAGACTCGGGCTGAAAGGCTCTAAATCCGATGGGATTGTACTCGGAGTTAGAGAGCATGGTCTCTACAGGTTGACGGGCAAGCCTGTAGATCATGTAAAGAATTAGGTGGAGCAGATGCAAGTTCCAGAAAAGCGGGTGGAGCAAGTGGAAGTTCCAAAGGTGCAGGTGAATGCTTCAGAGGAGAAGGCACAGGTTCCCAAGAAGAAGGTACAATTTCTCGAGAAGGTCCAAATTCTAGAGACTCAAGAGGAGTCTAGTTCGAGAGGGAACTTGTGGATTCAAAGGGAGACTTTGCAACCCAAGAAGAGTGTGTGGCCAGTGGTGAGCAAGGGTGCTCCTACAATTACCAAGAAGGAATCATGGAAAGAGTGTAAGATGTTAGAAGGTAAGAAGAAGAAGCAGGTTGATTCCAACAGTGACAGGGACACTTCCGAGGAGGGCTTAGTTCACCGAATAGGGATTGTTGCGATTGGGAGCGCCAGGAGTTGGGCAAGTGTTACGAACAGTGATGAAGATGACGAGATACTTCCTAATATTGGAAGTACCTCCCTTGCTAAGAGGGAGTGTTGATTTGTGTAGCTTGGGAGGTACTCCAAGCCCTAGAGTTCAGGGTTTGGAGGGAAAAGCACCACAAGGGCAGCTTGTGGGCTTGGAACCTAAGTGTGGGGTTTTGGGACCCATCAAGATTTGGGACAAAACAAAGATGGATTTACGACATGTGATGGATGAGGATGATAGTGCTTGGAAAAACGATTCCAACGCAATGAAAATCGTCCAAATCTGAGTTGTCGTTAGAGAGATGAATTTTTGAAGTTGACTAGGTAATTATTAGTTGTCAAGTAGGCCAACTTGAGAGCCAATAGATGTGTCACTTCAAATGTGACGTTGTGCCTTCATATGCATATAAATATGAAGTGATATGGAGTCATTTGAATCATCCAACAGGAGCAATACATCTCAAGAAGAGCTCTGAAATCTGTGTGGAGAAGGAGGCTTGGAACAGCGTTTAGGAGGCTACCCTAGACAGCGTGGAAGGACTGTATGGACAGCGTATTTCTGAAGTAAGTTTAAGGGCTAGAAAGATTCATTTAGTGCTATTTCAAGTGCGGATTTAGTGCAGGGATTGCAGGAGTCTTAGCCGCAGTTTGAAGGGCACAAGGTATAACATGAGGAGGCCTAGACAGCGTGGTAATTTATGTGATTAAGCCACATTGTTGTAGGTGACAGCGTGGCCTATTTCAAGGTTGTTTTGGGCATGATAGAGTTGTTCTTGAGCTCGGTTTGCAAGGCAGAAAAAGCCACAGAAAATAGGAGCAAAGGGTTGTTGTTTAAGGGCTTATTGGGGCACTGGTTGAAGGGATCGAAGTTACAGTCCACTGCTAGGCTAGGCCGCAGGCCATAGCCAACAGTTGGAGGCCTTTAAGAGCTACGCTCAAGGAGGATAGCATCCCTAAGCAACATATGTATGGAGGGTCTCTTCTAGGATGAAATGCAGTCTTTGGAGGTTGTCATGTTGAGCTGTGTGGAGGTTGAGGGTAGCGTGGTGTGCCCTAACCAGTGGTATAATATTACAGCAGTGCAGCAAGGTGTAAACAACGGTGTTTTGGAGAAGTGTATTGGGTCAAAGGAGTTGACTAGTTTGTATTAAAATTGGAGAAGCCGGTTGGTGCCATGTGGAGGACATTCCGAGGTGGTGAATTGTCTTCCTAGGAGCAAAATTGACAGTGACGAGATTGGGTGTCATAGAGCTGGTTGGAGGGCAGCGAGTTGGCTACCCAAAGTAGCCCTAAACGAGCTATCTTGAAGGAAGAAAAGCAACTAAAGGTTAGGTGAAGATCGGTGCCGATGTGCAACACTTTGATGGACGAAAGTTGTTGCTAGTGTGGCAGATTGGAGCTCGGGAATTAGGCCTACCCAGAGAGCAGTTTAATGAGCCCGTGTTCATTGTAGCAAACGTGACTTGCAACAGTGATAGGAGGAAGCCCTCTTGTAGTCTCAATGTGTAGATGCCTTGATGGACTAAGGCACCACTAGTGAGCAATACGGAAGCAAAGGACTTACAGGACAAGATACGACATAGAAGTTGCAGCGAAGTTTGTAATCGTATCTTGTATACCATAGACTGTTGTATCATTCAAATTTGGTTTAATATAACGAAGATTGGGATTGTACATATTGTACAATTTTGTTTAAAAATGTGTAATTGTGCATATGTGATTTACTGCTTTATATTTCCGTTGTGCATAGTAGGTTATGGTTGAGATTCTTGGTTTGGTAGCGTCAATGATTCTAAGACTCTAACCTAGACCCAAAGTCGTGGAAATTCAACAATCCCCTCTAAAATACTTTCACTTGATGACCGATTTATTTTCAATTACAGCAAGCATCTCCCCTTTTTGTTAAAGGAGAGACCTTAAGGGGGACACATTTCCCCACTCAATCATGGCATCCACCTGGACAAGGATAGATCAAGGTATACTTCAATGGAGTTGCCAAAGCAATGGAGGTGTAATAGGAGCAGGAGTAATAAGAAACAAAGAAACATGATTCTAGCTATCTTCTCAGAGTTCCTACACCAAGGACCCAAAAAACAAGCATAACTAGAAGCAATTAAAATATGTATTAAGGTCTGTTTAGGATTGAAAATCTAGAAAGAATTTTTTGAGAGAAGCTCCAATTTTATAATACAACTTATCCAAGGACATCAGAAACTTGGCATGGTACTAAAATGGGTCTTTGGAATGGCACTAAAGAGGCAGTAAAGGTCCTCTTCCATCATGCACGAAGAGAGTTTGTTGTTTAACCGTCTAGCAAACCTAGTAGCCAACCTGACTATAAAGAAGATGTTATTCAAATTAACAGGTTTCCAAATAACCTCAAGGAGTAAGGGTGGAAAACTAGGGTTCAATTATTATTTACAAGAGGTTCCTAGGAAAAGTAGGTGCAATGTATTTGTCCCCAAGAGAATTAGAGCCTAAGATAATAAGTCTTTGACCTAAGCATCAAATTAAAGACAACATTTTGGGAAACTTGGGAAAGTAAGGTGTCATTAATGTATGGGACACATGGGATTTATTTCCATATAAGGATTGGTGGCAGCCATTATTCAAAGGAGAGAAGGAGGATTTGCAACCCAGTAGCTCCATTATTCTCCCATGAAGGAGCTAAGGAAATCTCATAGCATTATGATCATTCTCCTATACAAATTCTTATTGTAAATTCAATATGACTTGCTCTACAAGAAGGATTTTAGTTTGTGGGAAAAGAAGAGGAAATAATTGAGAGGACGTATTGAGTTGGTGGTTGATGGGATGAGTTAGAATGCCAGTGGGTCAAATAACATTGAACATTAAAGTTGCAAGAAGAGGAGCTCTACAACCCCCCACCCTTGGATGAGCCAAGAAAGGTTGTTTTCATGAAAGAAGCATGTGGCTTGAGCAGAGAGGAAGAAAATTTTCACACACGGCACAATTGGAAGTGTGGCATGCCCAATTCACCTACTTTCACTAAATAGTGATTTGTCATTCCCAATTGAAATAGACATGCTAATAAAGCCTCATATGATCACACTCTCGGAGAGCATAACAAAACCAGAATCACAAATCTCATGGCAAGGGTTTCACTCATGCTCATTGATCTTTAGAATATATATATATATATATATATATATATATATATATATAGTTCTTTGTTGCCTCAAAATCTAACAACTCCTATAAGAGGCATCACAAGACAAAAGCCAAACTAAGACACAACAATGAGGTGGATGCCATGATCACCTTAGCGCTCCACCTCCTGCTCTTTAATGGAATTTCACCTCATGAGAGGTTTCCCAGTATAGGTCACCTAGATGGTATTCTAGCTCAAAGGATCAAACGTGACACTTTAATAAGCTTAATCAAGGTATTCAAACTAGGAACAAGGTTCAATTCTTTGTTATAAGGAATAGAATACCTATGAACAAGCCTATAAAGAGAGACTTGTAGCCTAGCGTTTTCAGGATATGATTCAACAATGGCATAATTAGACATACAAGGAGAAGGAAAAGGTTTAATTGAAAGATATTATCAAGCCAAGTATTTGGTAACTCCATAAACTTAAATTCTATTAAGATCATTAATATATACACATAAGAGTGAGACCCTTGGGATTCACATTCCAAGGTCTCTTTGTATTCTCATTTTGTATTTACATATTTACAAAATATTTTCCCAATCCCGGAGAATCAGGTGTCAATCTTCCCCCACTTAATCTGAAGGGGTATTTGTAAGACCAAGCATCATTTTGAATCCTTCAAACTTTTTTCTTCCAAGCACTTCAGTGAAGATGTTTGCAATCTGTTCATTTATGGAACAATGGCATAGGTAAATAGTCTTGGCCTCAACATGATGTCGAATCAAATGATACTTTGTATTGATATGCTTGATTCGATCATGGAACGTTGGATTCTTGGCCAATTTTATTGCAGAAGTATTGTCAATAAAAAGAGGAGAAGAATGCACTTGTATCTCCTGCAAATCTTCAAGAATTTTCCTGAGCCACACAATCTTCTTCGTTGCTTTTGCAGTTGCCACATATTCTACCTTTGTTGTGGAATTTGATGAACTGACTATTTGTATGACCTCGAGGAGACAGTCACTGATCCAAGACTGATAACATAACCTGAAGTAGATACTCCATTTTCTTTATCTCCATCGAAGTCTGAATCGGAGTATCCAATCAAGTTGAAGTCATCCACCTATGTATATTTGTCATTTGAGTCCAAAGTCTTGAGTTCCCTTCAAGTACCTTAGAACTCTTTTTGCAGCAGACCAATGACCCTCACAAGGTTTTTGCATAAACCTAGAAAGGATTCCAACAACAAATGAAATGTTTGGTCTAATAGTAGAGAGGTAGTTAAGACCTTCTATGAGCTAGTTGTACTTAGTTTCATCCTCAAATTCATTTCCTTCTTTCGATGTGAGCTTTAACTTTTGTTCCATTGGAGTGGACAAAGGATTACATTCATCCATGCAAAATTTGTTCAACAAATCTTCAATGTACTTCTTTTGAGGGAGGAGTATAAACTTTTGATATTGGGTTACTTCAATACTCAGATAGTAGTGAACATATCCCAAATCTATCATCTCAGATCCTTTCCTCAATTCTTTCTTTAAGGATGTAATATAATTTTCGTTTTTCCCTGTCATAAGTAGATCATCTACATACACCACATGATAGACAACAGTTTTTCCAACTTTCTTGACAAATAAAACTGCATCATCAAGGTCATAGTGTTTGAAATTTAGTTTCAGAAGATGCTCAGTCAATTTCTCATAATAGGCTCACAGGGCTTGTTTGAGGCCATATAAGGATTTGATAAACTTACATACCTTGTGATCTTGTCCCTTCACAACAAAACCTTATGGTTGAAACATAAAAACATTTTCTTTCAAATCTCCATTCAAAAAAGTAGTTTCTACTTCCATTGATGGACTTTCCATCCATTCTGAGCTGCCAAGGCAAAGAGAGTCTGGATGGTAGCCCATATTGTTGTGGGGGTAAAAGTCTCATCATAATCGACCCCTTATTTATGTGCAAATCCTTTTGCCACGAGCCTTGCTTTGTGCTTGTAAAGTGAGTCATTTGATTTATACTTGTTCTTGAAGACCCACTTGTCGCCAATTGGTTTGGTTCCAAATGGAGGGTCCACCAAACTTCCAAGTTCCTTTCTTTATAAGAGCATCATACTCTTTTTGCATTGCTTCTTTCCATTCATCATGAGAAGCAGCTTCTTTAAAGGAAGTTGATTCTAGATTAGTAGACAAATTTAATTCACAATCATAAGAAACATCCATATCAATAGCTTAATCATATTCATCTACATCACCTCCATTTTATCTAGAAGAACTTCTTGTTCCTGTCTTTCCAACTTCATCATGATGAACACTTTCAAGTGTCTTAATGAGCCATTTTGGAGGACCTTTCTGAGATGGCTCAAGTTGTTCTATTGACTGAGATGGGGATGAATCAAGATTAAGCCTTCCAGTTCTCTCAATCACATCACTCAAAATGTCTTCTTGATTAGAAGTGGTTGGAGCTTCATGAAGGGGGAGAGTGTTTCAAAAGGAGATTCCACAGAATGATCCAGGATAGGGATCCCGCCTTCAAAATGTGGAATCTCATTATCAAATTCCTGAAAATATTTTGCATTCCTAAATTTGTCCAAGTGATTAAGTTGACACTCAACAACATTGCCAATCTTGGAAGATTCAAGAAAATCACATCTCTAGACAGTATAAACTTCTTATTTACTTCATTGTAGAGACGATATGCTTTGGAGGTATCCAAGTACCCCAAGAAGATACTCTTTCGACTCGTTGCACCTAGCTTGTTTCTTTATTCTTTAGTAATCAAGGCATAGCGGGTGGAACCAAAAAAACTGAGATGCCTCACCAAAGGAATGTGGCCATACCACATTTCATAAGGAGTCTTGTTTCTGAAAACATGAGATGGACATCTGTTTTAAAATTCACGCACCTAGAATTGCATCAGCCAAGAACATCAACTTTACATTTTTTGAAAAACATCATTGAACGAACCATATTTAAGATCGTCTAGTTCATTCTTTCAACTACACCATTCTATTGAGGATTATAAGGCATTGTTGTTTGATGTTGAATCCCATGTTGGCAAAGATAGTTTTCAAATTCATTTGAAGTATATTCTTTTCCATTATTAGTATGAATAGAGCCAACATGAGATTGTGTATTGTTTTCAACCCATGCATGAAAGTTTTTGAAAGTTTCAAAAGCTTCAGATTTATTCTTCAACAGATATACCCAACACATTCTGGTATAGTCATCAATAAAATTCATCATGTATTTATTTCCATTTGCAGAAGGAACAAGCATAGGGCCACAGAATTCAGAATGAATTAGTTCAAGCTTTCTACGTGCTCTAAAAAGATAATCATGAGATGGTTTTGATACATTTTCCTAAGATACAAGCATCACATTGCTTCAATTTCCTAGGAATGGTTGGCAAACCAGCGACACCATTTCTCTTCAATAAATGAAGTGTGAAAATTCCTAATCCTCAAGGAACCCCTATTGCAGCAACTCTGAATCTACTTCACCTACTTGAATTTAATATACATTATCAAGTTATTCTCTGAATACTGAAGCAAATTACTTATGCAGCCTACACTACTTTAATATTTGATTACATGAAACAAGAAACTGAGCAAAGAACAACATACATATACATAGGACACACTTATTTTTAGACAAAATAGTCCCCAGAAAACCCAATGCGGGAAAACCGGTGCAACAGCTCTGAGGGTTTTCTATTATTAAGCAGTAATTCTGAATACAAATGTTGGTTGCCCTCCCGACAAACCAGTGACAAAGAAAATACAATGGCAAAAAAACTAAGTGAGTTTTACCTCACTTCACACAACAGATTTCGGCTAATTCAGCAACAAAACTGGCTAACCCCAACTACTTCTGCGTAGGCCCTGCGTCAGCCCTACAGGCTCTGTGTCAGTTCTGCGTTGTCTCTTCTGCCCACTGCATCAGCTTTCCCGGTTGTTCCCGTAGTTCTGGCTTTTTGCATGGAGGGTAGCTTCTGCGCTAGCCCTTCTGGCTCTACGTCAGGCATGCGAAGGCCTAGATTGGCCCAGCGACAGTCCTCATGGCTGCTGCGCTGCCTCCACAAGCTTCTCTCCGCCTCTATGTTAGTACTCCCGGACTATCCCTATGCCTCTAATGCAAAATGATCACCTAGTTCGAATTCTCAGCTTCCTAGCCCCAAAAATCAAACTCCAAATCAATTCGTTCTCTCCGTGTGTGTTTCTAAATGAACCCCAAGCCTCCTTATACTTTTCTTGTTGAGACTTCAACGGTCGAAATTAAGTCTATAATCAACGACTAAGATTAAAACTTGACTTGATCCGCTTTCTAGAACATTCTCACCCATATTTTTATTAATACCCATTATTATTTTAATTTTCCTAACTTTAGACTTAGGAACCCCATTAAAAATATTAATTATTTTAATAAAATACAATATAGGTGGAATTTCACTAAACGATTTATGGGTTCTTTAGAACTCATGTGCCTTAGCCTCTCCACCAATTTTCATGGCTAGAGCACATCCAATGCTACCAAAAACTAACACTCCCTCTTAGCGAGGAATGTGCTCTAGCAACAATGTTCAACTACATGTTGCTCTGTTTCTGAAGCATCTCCTTTCCGCACTGTTGCTTCCACCAACACTGTGTTGTTGCTGCTACTGTACTGCTGCCCATGACACTGCCACTGCCATACTGCATCTGTACTACAGCTCCCTCTGCATTTGCTGCTAACACTGCCACTGCTAGCTCTACACTGCGTCATTTTCCAATTGCTGCTGCTCGGCAATGGAAAGGCATCCAAAATTTATGAACTTACTGTGTTCAGCATAATACTATGTAAATGTCGAAATCTGACTGCTCTAGTCTCTAACCCTCTGAATCTTCTGCATTGCTGCTGACTTCGCGCTGTGTCATTTGCACTGTTGCCAACCTTGCTCAGCACTGATCAGTCTCTGATCTCAAGCTACTGCATCTGTCTCTCCAATCAACCCACTACATCATCTGACACTAAGTCCATCTCGCTACTGCTAAATCTTCGGCTCCCGTAGCAAGGAATTGATCCAAGAGGTGGACTCCTCAAGGATCCTGCCTACATGTAGTCCTCTCGACTACACTTCTAAATCGCCCCATTTCCCTCCTGGAGATGCATGGGCACTCATGGCAAACTCATCTTCATCAATTTTTGTTGGAGCAGCCTTAGTATCATGTTTCTCATCCTTATCCTTTTGTTTCAAAGGACATTGGGATGCAAAATGGCCCAACTCGCCACATCTAAAACATTTCACCTTCGAAATGTCCTTCCGCTTTTGCTTCTGTTGTCCCTTTGATGCTAGAGTTGTGTTCTCCTCCTCCTCCTTGGTCTTTGTGCCACTACCACTGCTGCTATTGAGGTTGACCTTGAGTAGGTCCCTCCTTAATTCCTCTTGTTGAAGAGTTGCCCACATCTCCTCCCATGAAGGTAGTCTTTCCCTGCCCAATATACTTTGGACGAAGACTATCCATTCATCCAAGACTACATTCAAGGTTGTCCTTACCATCATGGTAGACTGAGTAGACCCCACTGCAACAAGTCGGTCTCTGATGTCTTGAAGACGTTGAAGATAGGAGTTAACTCCTTCTCCCTTCTGCATCAATGTCCGCTGCAACTTTTGTTCTAGGAACATCTTTCGTTGTTCGGAAGAGCAATACAGTGAAGACAAAGCTTCCCACATCTCTCGGGCTGTATCTTTGCCTTGCAAGTGTGAGACCACATGATCTCAAACTCCATCGAGTATGAACCTCTTCACCTTCCCATGCTCGGCCTTGTACTTCTTCTTTTGATCATTGTCTGCAGGAACAACCACAACACTCTTGACGTAGGCTTCGAGATCTTACTCCTCTAGACCAACTAAGATTCTAGTCTTCCATATGACATAGTTGGAAGCTCCTTCCAATCTGTCCTGATCTCTGAGCCCATGCGATGCCATCTCACCCAAACTGTCGAACTGACTCCTCTAATCACTACTCAGCACTGCTGCCCGGCAAGTGAGAAATTCGAACTTTAGGCGAGAAAAGTTCTCTTAGGAGAAAGTTCCCCTTCTGTGTGTCTTCGCTCTTTTCAAACGGATTTTTGTCCCAGTAGAAACTGTGCCCTTCAAACACTGTGTTGAGGCTCTGCGTCACTCCATCTGCCTCTACAAACTCACGAACCAGAAATCGTACCTCTTTGTGGACTCTCTCAGAGAGAGATTTCCTCGGAATCTTTGCTTTCCCAGAAAGGACTGCACAATCCCTTTAAGGGGATTCGAATTGCTGCCAAATGTAACTTTTGGCCTCTCTGCTCAGCGTTGGATCTGCTCTTCCTGTTCCAAAATCAATGCTCTGATACCATGTGAAAGTTCCTAATCCTCAAGTAACCCCTACTGCAACAAATCTGAATCTACTTCACCTACTTGATTTTAATATAGATTATCAAGTTATTCTCTGAATACTAAAGCAAATTACTTCTGCAGCCTACACTACTTTAATATTTGATTACATGAAACAAGAAACTAAGCAAAGAAAAGATACATAGGACACACTTATTTTTTGACAAAATAGTCCCCTAAAAAACCCAATGCGGGAAAACCGGTGCAGCAACTTTGAGGGTTTTCTATTATTAAGCAGTAACTCTGAATACAAATTTTAGTTGCCCTCCCGGCAAACCAGTGATAGAGAAAATACAATGGCGGAAAAACTAAGTGAGTTTTACCTCACTTCACCCGATAGATTCCCACTAATCTGATAGCAAAACTAGCTAACCCCGGTGACTTCTGCATTGGTCCTGCATCAGCTTTGCTTTGTCTCTTCTACCCGCTACGTCAGCGTTCCTGGCTATTCCAGCAGTTCCGGCTTTCTTCGTGGAGGGCAACTTCTGCGCTGGCCCTTTTGGCTCTACGTCAAGCCTGGATGGGCACAAATTGGCCCAACGTCAGTCCTCCTGGCTGCTGCGCTGCCTCCACAAGCTTCTCTCTGCCTCTCTGTCAGTACTCCCGAACTATCCTTGCCCCTCTGCTGCATAATGATAGTTCGAATTCTCAGCTTCCTAGCCCCAGAAATCGAACTCCAAATCAATTTGTTCTCGCCATGTGTGTTTCTAAATGAACCACAAGCCTCCTTATACTTTTCTCGTTGAGATTTCAACGGTCGAGATTAAGTCTCTAATCAGCGGCTAAGATCCGCTTTCTAGAACATTCTCACCCATATTTTGATTAATACTCATTAATATTTTAATTTTCCTAAGTTTAGACTTAGGAACCCCATTAAACATATTAATTATTTTAATAAAATACAATTTGGGTGGAATTTCACCAAACAATTTCTGGGTTCTTTAGAACTCATGTGCCTTAGCCTCTCCACCAATTTTCATGGCTAGAGCACATCTGATGCTACCAAAAACTAACATGAAGACTATCATAGTTCATATGTCCAAATCTAGCATGTCATAAGAGACTAAATGGCAATGTACCTTAATTATATTGAGAACTGTATGCATAGCTTTGTGCATGAGCAATAGTTTTGTGCATGAGCAGACGTTCCTTGCAGCTTCAAGAGTCTTTTGTCTTATATTCCTATCATTACAAGTGAGTTTGTCTAATGCTTTTATCACTTCAACTTTGCCATCAAACATGTGAATGGAGTGTCCTTGCTAGCGGAATGTGAACCAAGGACAACAAGTTTCTCTGCAGCTCTAGGAGGCATCATGCAGAAGAAAGTCAAGGAGTCCAGGCAGCTTGAACATGATGGTGCCAAGTTTGGATGCCTTGAGCTTTGACTTGTCTGCCAAGTAGATTGTTCCATCTACATTGTCACTGAATTTTTCAAAGAAATCTTTCTAAAAGGTCATGTGGCAAGTTGCACCCATGTCAAGCAACCATGCATCTTTCCACGAAGCAAATGAAATCTTAAACAAATCTTCAATTACTCCAATATTGCAATGTGCCACAATATAATAACTTGTAGATTCAAGTGCTTTACCTTTCCCTGGATCTGGTGTTTTACCTCTCTTCATTTCTTTCTTGCTTGAATCTGTCCCAAGAGAGTTTGCATGTGGATGCATCATGTCCATTTCTATTGCAGTGTATACTATGAAGATCAAGTCTTCCTCCTTAGTAATGTTTTCCCCCTTGCCTCTGTTAAGCTTCTTTCTTTGTCCCCTTGTGCCACCTCTTCTTCTAGAAGAATCTTGTGCCTAGTTCTCTTTTTGTGCAAGCCACATAGCTTCTTCAAAACACTGAGCAATTGTCTTCCTCTTCCCAAAAGCTTTATCTTTCTGCAAACTTCTCTAGAAACGAGTCAAAAGTAATCTCTTTAGGTTGGCCACTAGCTTGTAATGAGTCAAGATAGTGAGAATATGTGGGATATAGTGCCTTGACGAAAATTGTGAGAGAAACATCCATTTTAACACTGTTGGCTTCTACATCATGCATAATAGTTATGATTGCAGAGGCTAGGGCAAGGGGATCATCATCTTTCAATTCAAGATTGAAGAGTTTGAGCATTAGTTGGACTACTTCAAGCTCGAAGTGTGAGTCATATATAAGTCTTTCAACTACTTTAAACCATTTAAGGCATCGGTAATTGGTGCAATGTAACGACTCACCTCTTCATTTACTGATGCAGCAATCAAGGCATAGGCCTTGTTGTTCTTGTCCTCCCATATGGCAAGCTCTTTGTCTAAAGTGGGCTTTGCAAGTGGATTGCCATCTTTTCCTTCACAAACACCTTTCCTTAGTTCATTGAAAATGAGGATATATGCTTTATCTTTCTGGAGCATTCATGGTAGTTATGTTTGCCATTGAGAACTATTCCAACTATTGAGATGAGTGAATGCATTATTAAATGAGATTTTGAGTTGGGCCCTAAATAGTCAAAATACTTGCAGCAAAAATCTAATATGTCTCTCTAAACAATAGAGACCCATCATACAACTTGTCTATAATTCTCATCAAAATCACTCAAAAACAATGTTGGAGTTGTTATATTTGACTTCTTATATTTGAGATTCATGCACCAACACTTCTTTCATTAAAGCTTTAGAGAACACATTGAGAGACCATCAATTTCACACAATTACAAAAACACACTACCGAAATTTAGCACTAACCATCTCCAAAATGACACTTGGATTCTTACCGCAGCTCGGACCCACAACTCCCTAAATTCACACAACCTTTTCAACAATGTGATATGGTTCCATTGGCTCGACATTGGACTTCACCTAATTTCTTCATCACTGAGTTCAATAGCTCAAAAACAATTCACGCGACTCTAGAATTTGCTCTCATGCACAACAGCTCACACACACTCAATGTCAAACTACGCACAAAAACTGATATTATATGCGTGCAGATAATAAACCCCACACAAAGACCGATATATGAATGGTGATACCCGAGCATAGTGAAAGATCAACCAACGCTAGCTGCCCAGCTCTATCTTAAACAAAGCAGCATGGTTTTAAAACTTTATGATCCATACTTCTCACCTCCTCGTGCAAGGATCAGAAGAGACTACGCCATTGTCAGCTACCATAAGCCTCCCGAAGGGAATTAGATGCAACTCCTTCGATTGTAAGCAACAGTGCTCACGACCAAATCTCCAACAAAAAATAGCAGTCGTGGCATTGATATCGACTTCTTCAAAATCTGGATTTTCATAAGAACACTATGAGGAGCCCAACATTGATTTATTTTTTTATAGTGGGATGGTAGTTGTCGGTGGGAGAGGGAAACTCAATGGTTGACGTACATAGAGATTTGCATACACATGTGAGTATGCAATGCAAAAATGTTAGAGTGTCGGTAGAGAGGACAAAACATCAAAAAGGAGTTACAAGGGACAAAAGAAAGCCAAAATTGGAACCTGCGAACTTGTGCTCTGATACCATGTCAGGAAAGGTATTTGGTGACTCCATAAACTTAAATTTTATTAAGAAGATCATCAATATATACATATAGGAGTGAGACCCTTGGGATTCACATTCCAAGGTCTCTTCGTATTCTCATTTTGTATTTACATATTTACAAAACATTTTCCCAATCTCGAAGGATTAGGCATCAACATATATGATCAACAACAGCAACAACAAACCTTCAAATGACCCTAAGTTGAAAGCCCTAATGCAGAATTTCGGTTTTAAAGCCCTAGAATTGCCTAGGGTTAATGATGTTAGCCAGAGGGAGGCACTTTCAACCATGCAAATTTTTAGATTTTGGTGTTTTAAGGCTCAACATGGTGAAATGACTTCAAATCAGCTCAACGCTCAACCCTAGTTGAATTCGACCTAAAACCCTAACCCTAGCAACTTGCCTTGAATGGCCGAAATTTTTGGCGAGAGAGAAAAGATAAAATTTTGAAACCCTAATCCCTCGTTGCTTGCCTTGAAGGGCGGAAATTTTAGGCGATAGATAAAAAGATAGAATTTTATAAGTTCAGAATACCAAAATGGATGCCATTGCCTTCTATCTACTTGGGCGATGGAGCCTTATGCATTTTGACCATCAAAATATCAAACCCTTAAAGGGAGTAACAAAGATAAATTTACTCGAGAAAAGCTCTCTAGGAGGTTCTCTAGGGAGTCCAAGGATACAAAATTACAAGCAGCAAAATTTACCAAGCATTTCATATAAGTATAAGCAATTTAGACATGGAACATAGAAACCCTAGCAATATTCATTACATGGAATAATCATGAAAGATTTTCAACAAAAAGTACTCACAAGATATCCAAGAACGAGCCTTTTTTATCCCAAAATGATGTCTCCACTACAAGCACTAGTCTCTAACAACCAAAAATCCACAAAAGATCACATCTCCACAAAGTAACGAAGTATAAATAGTTAGGTTGATTTCTCTAAGAGAGGTCGAGTTCTCCACAAGTGATGATCAACAAAATCACAGAGGTGATCCTTTATTTATGTGAGGTCTACCTCTTCTAATTTCTAACTAAAAGCCCCTACACTAGTTTGATTTTGGTGTGGACAAAAAGTAAATTTGGGTTACAGGCCAGCCCACTAGCTTTACAACAAAATATGCTAGGATAAGCCCACACATGTGAGTCAAATATGCCAAGATAATCCCACACATGTGAGTCAAATATGCCAAGATAAGCCTACACATGTGAGTCCTAGACTTAGAAATGTGATAACATCATGCCCTTTTAGGACTCCAAATGCTCCATCAAGGCAAAGTCAAGGGTGAAATGCCTCCAAGCATCATAATCATCCTCCATTTCACGAAAATCCCCAAGTCATGCACCAAAGCAACTCCAAGGGTCCAAAATGTAACTGCGGGTACCACACATCATCTCCATGGGTGTCAAGTGAGCAATGTGGTGCCTCCTCTCTCTAGTGTTAAGGCCCCATCAAGTGCAACAAGCCCTCCTCAACCATCCTAAGGATGACGATCCTCATTTGGGCCCTGGATCATGGCATGCCAATCAAGTAGTGTCAAGGCAAGCTTAGGGGCATGCTAGCTCTACTGGTATATCATCAAGAATCGTCCATGCTAGGCAAGAGAAGCCCAACGTTCTAGCCCTTTGGGGTGCTCTGGGATGTATATCAACTGCTCAAGTCATCAAAAGGCCCAATGCTTTACCAAAAGTGGGCAATGATGCATCTACTAAGTCACTATGCTATTTGGAATGTAATGTATGGCCTAGGCATCATGTGGACTAGGGTGCCCTCAAGGCCTCTGCTACTTTGGACCACCTAGCAAAACCAACTCAAACTCAAGTGAACGCAATCATTCATTAGAGGCTAAGATCATAAATGCATCTAAGTGGGCCCTACTTTAGTGTTAAGGGCATATTAATTCTCCAAAATGAGATCACCTATAAATATCTAACTAGACCAAGTCCCATAAATATGTTCCCTACCTCTATAGGGGTGGCTAAGTAGTCAACCCTATTAGGTGCTTCCAACCCCCAAGGGGAGGTGGAATTTATGAGGTTAAACCTTCAATCAATAGGTGTTAGTGTAAGTAAATAGCAATGCAAGGGAAGAACTTCATGGCCAAGTGCCATGGTTAGGGACCAGCTAATGGGAGTTCACATCCTGAGTGTATAGATGTAATGGAAGGAGAAATCGTGGATGCATGAGTTACATTGCTCAGCATGCTTTTCCCACAATCTTGTGCGCTTTTTACTTCTTTTTTATAATGCTTTGTATTTTGGTGCATAGATCAATGATCAAAGCTTGCTCTTTATGATATAGTATTCAACTTACCCCTTAAGATGAGGTAATTTATTGCTCATTAGGGTTAGCACATGCAACGGTTCCTTTTAATGAGATGGAGCATCAAGTGCTTAGAAACTAAGTGATGGCTAATGAGGAGGGTTAAGCTCATGCTAGACTTTTGCCCACATGCTATCTTATGTCCCAGACATCTTTTGCATTTTGATTTTCTTTTTTTTTTCGTTATGGCAATTTTATGCCTTTCCATTCTTTTAGCTGCATCAACCTCTAGGGCAATGTTTTTCGGCCCTTCTCAAGTATGTGGATAAGAGAATGTCAAATCCCAATGAACCAATCACAACTAAACCCGAAGAATGCAGATGGTATCAAGGGCTTGTAATGTGATATGGAAATTGTAAAGTACGGAAAAACGGAGAATGAAGAAGTTTTCACCAGTAAGAAACCTGATGTTTCTCATTTTAGAATTTTTGGTTGTCCCGTATATTTTCATGTGCCGAAAGAGAAAAGAAACAAGCTAGATGCATCTGGGAAAAAAGGAACCTTTGTGGGCTACAGTGAAACTTCAAAGGCATATAGAATCTATGTGTCTGGTCAAAGAGAAGTGGAAATAAGTCATGATGTCACTTGCGATGAAGATTATGCCCTTAGGAAAGTCCGAGATCTTCCTACCCCTAGGAAGGACAACGATGATGATACAAGAAAGCAGGATGAATCTCCAACAGATGATTGGATGCCCGATGTTGAAGCTTCGATGGATACCATTGATCCACCTCCTAGTGAGCCCTCTACTTCAAGAAAAAGACCTTTGTGGTTCAAAGATACTCTTGAAGATGTCGAGAGACATGTTGCACCAAGGGGAACATTTTGTGAAAGCAAGAAGTCGAACAAGTACCAAGGGTACTTAGCTGCCATGAGTACCATTGCACAATCTGAGCCATGTACATTCGAAGAAGTCGTGAAGCACCAAGTTTGGAAGGATGCGATGAACGAGGAATATGAGTCAATCATGAAGAATGGTGTCTGGGATGTGGTTCCTAGACCCAAGGACAAATCAGTGGTCACTTCCAAATGGCTTTACAAAATCAAACATGGAGTTGATGGGAGTGCTGAAAAGTTTAAAGCCAAGTTCATTGCTCGAGGCTTCTCTCAAAAGGAAGGAGTGGACTATGATGAGATATTTGCACCGGTTGCCCAATATACCACTATCTGTTCAATCATAGCCCTTGTTGCCTCTCAAGGATGGAGCCTACACCAAATGGATGTCAAAACTGCTTTCTTGCATGACTCGCTTAAGGAGGAAGTCTATATAGAACATCCCGAGGGGTTCGAAGTTCAAGATCGTAAGACACATGTATGCAAGTTTGAAGAAAGCCCTCTATGGGTTGAAGCAACCCCCTAGGGCTTGGTATGAGAGGATAGATAGCTATCTTATGAAGCTGGGTTTTACAAGGAGTGAAGCTGACCTGAACCTATACTTCAAGGTTGAAAAGGACAGGCCTATCATTCTGGTCCTTTATGCAGATGATCGCTTTCTAACAGGGGATGACCCTCTCATTCATCCATGCAAGAGGGAGTTGGCTTCCAAATTCGAGATGAAGGACCTAGGAGTGATGCACTACTTCCTAGGGTTGGAGGTTTGACAAAAGCCAGGTGAGATTTTCCTTTCTCAAGGAAAATACATTATGAAGCTGCTTGATAAATGTGGGATGGTGGATTGAAAGTCTGTGTCTACTCCGATGGAACTCAACTTCAAGAAGCTATGTGGAAGTGTTGTTGGGCTCGAATTAGCAAACCCTTCTGAGTATCATCAACTTGTGGGGGACCTAATGTTCTTGGTAAACTCTCGTCATGACATATGCTTCATTGTGAACACTTTGAGTCAATTCATGGTCGAGCCTCATCACATTCATTGGATTGCTGCTAAAAATCTCTTCAGATATCCTCGGGGCACAATACACAGTGGGCTGAGATACACTGCCAGGAATTTGAGGCTACATGGATATACAAATGTTGACTGCGCTAGCAGTGTGGTAAATAGTAAAAGCACGTCTAGGTGTTGCTTCTCTTTGGGGTTTGGTTCAATATCTTGGATGAGCAAGAAGCAGAAATCAGTTGCTTTAAGCATCGTCGAGGCCGAATACATTGCTACGAGTATGGCCTGCTGTGAAGTTGCTTGGTTGAGGAAGCTCTTTAGTCAGCTATTTGAGCACATGTTGGATACCACCGTGATCTTCTACAACAACTAGAGTGGGATTGCCTTTCAGAGAATCTCGTGTTCCACGACCGCTCCAAGCACATTGACATCAAGTACCACTTTATCCAGGATATTATACAACGGGAAGCAATAAGGCTCCAACACATCAGGACAGATGAGCAAGTCGCAGACATTCTCACAAAGCCCTTAAGGAAGGTCAAATTCTTAGCCTTTTGTGAGAGACTTCGAGTCATGGAAAGACCCTCCTATGAGGGTCCCGCGTGAGTTGGACATTGAGCTTTGGGAGCTCCTGGGGTCTTAGGGTACTTCTTGGAGCTATGAGCGACCATAGGGTGAGTGGTTCACCTTCCTTTGTGATACCCCATGATGGTTAACATGTGTGTAGGGTGAGTGGTTCACCTTCCCCTACGATTGACATATGTGCATAGGATGAGTGGTTCACCTTCTCCTATGGCATATGAGCAGGATGGGTGGTTCACCTTCTCCTATGGCATATGAGCAGGATGGGTGGTTCACCTTCTCCTGCCAATGCCCCAGCATAAATCCTACACATGGAGTCTGAGACTCATGGGAAGTACCTCTCATCTAGCCAATGAGTTGGGAAAAGTGGTTTAGGGACCATAGCACTACAGATGGACGCATCGTGTACTGTCGTACTCCCTATGACTGGGATGCATGGTGTTCAACAACTTGATCTGGGATCAAGGACTAACTTTTGTCAGTGGAGAGTGGTAAGGTCTTGTGACTCACCCTCAATCACTTCTTCTTCATTATTACTTCATGGCTCAACAAAGCAGAGCAGAGCAGTGATGAAAAAGATGGTACATGATAATAGGATGGCATGAGATGACAGATGGATTGGCAAGTGGAATTCTCCCTATTGAGAGGGAGTGTTAAAATTGGCAACTAGGACCAAATTCCACCTTGGGACAACTCATATGATAGAGATGATTATTGCATTGCATTCCTCTTTTCAAGAGGTCCAAGTTTGATATAAAGATCATCTCATTCGAAAAAGCAGAATTGAATTTACTCTCTCACATGCACAAATTGTTAAGGTCAGCCTCAGCTTAATGTAGGCTCAAGAAGCCCAATAGATGTGTCCTTTCTCCCTCAACGAATTGTATAAATAGGCATGACCTCTCACCTCATTTGGACATCACTCACTTCATCATTCTTCTCTCTCCAAAAACAGAGTGGTTCACACAGCTTGGGAACTTCTCTCTCTCTCTCTCTATCTCTCTCTCTCTCTATCTCTATCTCTCTCTCTCACGTGCAGCTAGGAGGACTGTTTTTCTAGGCTGAAATAGGACGAAAAATTCAAGGTTGTTGACTTGTGTTGACCACTGTTTTGACCAAGTTTGACTGCATTTTCTAGAGCATAATTTCGCTCTCTTAAGGCCACATTAATTCGCACAGAAATCGAGGTGTTTGGGATTGTTTGACTAGCATTGACTTCAGACCCTCAGGTTATTTGACCGCAAGGCTTACTGTTGTTTGACCAAGTTTGACCAGCATTTGTGGGGTTGTTTTGGGTTGACTTTGACCCTTGATGGAGGCCAAATTAATCGGCCTTTGACCGAGCTTCAAAGGAGGTGACTTACTACTAATTTGACCAACGTTGACTTTTTGGTTAGGGCTAAAGTTTCACTGCAATTGACTACAGAATTTGACAAGGCTAATCTGACTGTATATTGGGCAAGTGAATTCGATTTTTGTACTCCCTCTCTGTTGAACTATTGAATAATAAGAAGAAGATTTGATCAAAAGGTTTTCCCCACATTGGGGTTTTTCCCTGGCATCTGCCAAATCTGGTGTCCTCTTGTCTTGACTTGTCTTTTGCATATGATTTTATGTTCTATCTGCATTTATTGTCAATGTGATTAATGGTTAATGTGATTACTACTAGAAATAATTTGAAATTGTCATTGGGTTGCTAAAGGAACATTGAAATAAATTGTGCTAAGCATAGAACACACCATTGTTATCTAAAATTAACACCCTCCTATAACCCTAAGGCCTTAGGGGAAGTCCCACTAAACTAGGACTAAAAATTAACCCCCCTAGTAAGGTGAGAACAAATTTACAATCAAGATCAGTCAATCATCCAGAACACCCCTTTACCCATACTAAATGCCCAAAACATTAAGTAAAAGCACCCAATCAAAATGATCAAAGTGCCTATTGAGTGGTAATCCACCTTCATTCAAGAGGAATATCAGATGGTGAGAGGTGTAGTGATTGGAGCAGATGGTGGAAGAGTTGGCATATCATCATCATCAAGCCAATGTGTAGGGTTGTTGGCTGATTGGCCATCCAAAATAGGAGAAAAGTTTTCTCCTAGGGGGTTACCTATTTTGGTGGGTAACATTTGTTGAAGAAAGTGTAACTAGGTTCGGTCTACATAAATATAATTTTAATCTTTGTACTTGTAAAAGAAAAATAATTATTATTTTGTCAATTGTAACAATGAGTTTCTTGCTCATTGCATAGGTCTACCACATGTTGAAGTGTTATATGAAAGTTAAAGAGTCAATGTAATTGTTGAAGACCCTTATGGGCATCTTACACTATGTAAATCTATGTATTAGAGTCAAATAAATATGTCAAAGATGATCCTCCAAAACAAAGACAAGTCTCCTCTTCAAGTCGGCTCAAGAAATGAATTTTTATGCACAAATGTCAAGTCAGCCTCACCAGTTGATCAAGTCGGCCTAAAAGGAGCGACAAACTCCTATATTTAGGGCAGCACAACCTCACAAAATGATCACTAATCATATATGAAATCAACGAAGAAGAGAGGACGAAAAGAGGTACGAAAAGGAACATTAAGGTGCTTCTAGGGTAGCTAAAGAGAGAAGGATGAAATCCGAAGTTTTTGGGACTGTTTTTGGGGCTCTCTCTATCACACATATGAAGGTAAGAGAGGACATTTTGCTGTTGGACCGCCAACACTGTTTCCTTTCAGTTTCCTAATTTTTAGCATAGTTTCTTATTTCAGCAATTTTCTATTTTTGGCAATGTTTTGGGTCCTAAATTTCAAGAGCCGTTTTGAGGCCATAAGCAGTGTTTTTGGGAAAATGGGCAAACATAGGTCTTTGACTAACATTTGCAGTCGAAAGTTGTTGTCCTTAAATATACCTTTCTAATGAGCTCTGGTGTGTGCCAAACAAAGATAAAATGCCAAAGTTACCACCCCGCGAAGTTGATGTTCCAACTAACCCCATCAAGGCCCATCCCTTTTGGCACTTCATCTCCTAGGGTTAGGTTTTTGGATGTTTAGGGTTTCTCATTGTTTCTTCATGATAAGAAGGCCTCTCAACCTTCATTGTAACACAGTTCAGAAGGCATATAGCCATCACATCTCTTCTCAAATATACCATCGCCCAAGCTAATTTGTTTCCTTTCTACATGTAAACAGTTTTCAACATTTGTTATTTAATAATTGAAATTATGTTTCGTTGTATCTCTGTGTTTTTATTTAAATTTGTATTTCATTTTGTTCCTTCATAAATCCAGATCAACCCTATCAATCGACCAGCGCTCCTTAGGGCACAGTTCCTTCTTCCCTTGCCAGTGGTTTCGTCCCTCAAACTAGCGGTTAGCTTCTTCTACCTTCAATGGTTTGTATTTCAGCCTATGGATGGTAGATTCCCACAAGTCCAGCCCTTCCTAGGGCACGGACTGCCTTTAATTCCCTCAGTTGCTCCTTTCCTCCTCGTGGCCTTCCCTTCCTTGCTTTTAGAACAAGCTAATGGCCTCCTTCAAGATTTATCTTAACAAATTTGCCACATGAACTAGTTTACTCACATCCTTCAAGAGTAACATGTTGCTCCTTTTTCCCAGATTTTGATCCAAACAAAATGACTGTCTCCAAAGTGTCGGTCTGGGTCCGCCTATATAACCTTCCCCTTCACTTTTGGAGTGAACGAGTATTGGAAGGAATTGGGAACAGTATAGGGAAATATATCAAAACAGATCTGGAAAGGATTGATGAAAGGGTCTACACTTTTGCACGCATTTGTGTGGAAGTAGATTTAAGCAAAGGACTGCCAGACAATATAAGGTTGATCTACAAACAACAAAATTGGCTACAAGGACTAGACTACGAAAACACTGCTTTCAGATGTAGGCTCTATAGGCAGACATGACACTTTCAAAACACATGTCCAGAAGCCAAGAAAGCGAACAGTAAAAAGAAGCAGAAAGGGAAGCAGAGGAAAGGATGGCAATTTCCCCCCCTGTCTCAGAGGACGAAGAAGCAAAAGAGGAAGATATCCCCGCAGAGAAGGCTGAGTTTGCCCAAGGAAAGGAGACTCAGAAAGAAACCACATCAGGAAACAAGGCTCCACAGACCCAGTCAAATCAGGCAGAGAAGGCAAGCGAGGATTCGAGTATGGGCGGGACCAAACGGCATCACCACTCAGATACTTCAGACTCAGAGAAGGATACAGCCTCACAGAAAGCAGAAACACAGTTAGTCATAGCTTCGATCGAGCCCACTCAAGGTGAGTGGCGCAAGGTCGAAAAGAAAAAGGGGAGAAAAACATGATGTGTGAGTCTTCTACTCACTTCCGGAATCCAGTTTTTCTGCCTTTTTCTCCTTTCTTCTTTCTTTTTCTTCTTCTAAATGCACGTTAGTTTCTGTAACGTTGCGTGGGGTGCAAAAGCACTCGAGCCCAATGGGCACCTTATGGAAATGCTTCAATGCATCTGCTTGTGTAACTTTTCATTTTTTAAATAAAAGGTTACCGATTTTTTCTTTAGAAAAAAAACATGTTGCTCCTTTAAAAGTATCCTCAGCAAATCAAAACCCCAATTAAGAAGAAATATCCATTATTCTCCTCTCAAGCCTCTCCATTGGCTTCTAATTTACACCTTTTCCAAGGGTGTAATACCATGGGTCTATACCATGAGTCATCGAAATAC
This sequence comes from Pinus taeda, assembly GCA_000404065.3. Lineage (NCBI taxonomy): Eukaryota > Viridiplantae > Streptophyta > Pinopsida > Pinales > Pinaceae > Pinus > Pinus taeda. The sequence continues at coordinate 11,935 of APFE031035784.1, read as the reverse complement.
CACGGGTCTATGGGTGCAAAGCCCCATCACTTAACCCATACACTCATAAAATCACTTCTGAGTGTTTTCCTCTCACATACCCAACACCAAGGGCACGTGAGAGTACCTCCTGATGCTACCAAATTTCAACAAAACAAAAATAAAAATTAAAAAAAAAAAGACCAAAAAACACATAAAATATTCAAATTTTATACACAAATATGCAAAATTTGTCATTTATATAGCAAGTACGAGTGCATATAACCAAAATAGCACTTAGAGCAATATATCTTTAAACCAAAATACATCAAGAAACAAGTTTTATATGGCCTCTAGAGTCCAAAGATAAGCATGGTACTAAACTACAATACAATACTATTATACTAATGGCTATCATCAGAGTCATCATCCTTCTCTTCTTCCACAACCTTAGAATGAGTAGACTCTATAGTGGGAGATTCTAACTCAATTCCCATGGCCCTAAAGTTGGCGATACGTCTCCCTATGGAGGTGGGTCCAAATCCATATCCAATAAAGGCCTTCGATGTCAAATTATGGTGCTCGACTCTCTACAAGCCACCCTCGGACTATGCACCCTATACTACCCCTCTTTTAACTCCCTATCTACTTCAAAATCTTTATTATAATGATAACTTCGAAGTTCAAAAGACAAAAAAAATATTCATTGATTAATTTTTATTGTTTCAAAAAGCTTTTCTAATAAATAATAGAACTTATAAACTTTGAAAAATGAAATTATATACCGTGGGTTTAACTAATAACTAGCATGTAAAGGTTTATGCAATTGTTCATTCCATCTTTCATCAATGATTCTCCATAGAGGAAGATACTTTTGTCTCTTATCCCCATATGCTGTCTTTACTACCTCTTTAGCCTAATCTGTGGCCTCATAAACAAGACCCATGGCAGATTTATCACCATCCACCATCCACTAAACTCTCACAAGAGGCTCACCAAATAGCAATATCTCTTCTTCCTTTCTCAAAAAAAAATCAAACACTTTGTCAACCACCTCTCTCCCTTTAGCCTTGTTGCTCCACTGAGATGCATTCCATTCATCAAAAATAATACATCTCCCACAAGTTGGCTTTTTGTTAAATAGGGGACTGCAACGAAAGAAAGTTTGTTGCAAATTGTGTCATGGCTAACAAAACAAGCTCTCTACCCCCAATGTGTTTATTCATGAGGTTCAAAACCCATGAGCGGTTGTAGATGTACCTAGTTATAGATTTTGCTTCTTCCACACTTCTTCACTCGTTCGATTTTGCCAATATCCTGAAGTATGAGGTCCAAACAATGGGTTGCACATGGAGTCCACCAAATGGTGGGGTGTTTTTCCTCCAACATCGTTCTAGCTGCAACATAATTAGAGGCATTGTCTATGAGCACCTATACAACATTCTCTACACCTACTTCCACAACCACCTCAATCTCCAAGACGAAATAATAAAATGCATCTTTCACCTAATTAGATGTATCCACATATTTGATACCTTTTGGGCAAGCAATTAAGAAATTTAAAATGTGTGGCATTTTCCATCAATCCATCCATTAGACATGGTTGTGCACTCTGTTTTGTTTCATGACGGCTTGAACTCTCTGAGATACTCATCTATTCTTTGGACCTCATTTTATAAAAGTGGTCCCCTGATATCGTGAAAACTAGGGCCTTTGAAGCCTAGACCACACGCAACTACAGCATCAATCATATGTTGATAACATGCAAAATTAGTAGCATTGAAATGTATGTTTGCATCATACCACCATCTAGCAATGTATTCTCAAACAAAGCCTCTTCCTCTATCTTCTTCCATTTAACATCAATGGTGGGATTAGGACCAAGGATGGTGCAAGGTACAAATAAACAGTCAATCCTTTTACATGCCCCCTTCAAAATGGATGAACTTCGGCCAAAGATAGAAACATGATCATCTCTAATTCCAAAAAGGAAACTAGAGGATTCTTCAAAACTAAGGATATGCCCTTCAAATTCAGGGTCAATGAAAATAGCATCATCCTTTTTACTTTTGCCTCTGTCTATTTTAACTTTCTTGTTCTTGCTCTTGTCTACAAGGACAACTTCAATCAGCCCCAATCTCTGACTTCCTATATCATCAAAGACTTTGCCACAAGGTTCTTCTTAACCTTGCCAATGTGCTAAGTGTTCATTAACCCTCTGAATCCCCTCACCTTTAACTTTCTTCCTACAGTAGTTGCATACTTTTAGCCCCTCTTCATCCAAATGGCAATGTAACCACGTTAGATCATTCTTGTTTCTCGGGGCCATGGCAACTTTTATAACAACAAATAGAATCTACATACAAAGCCCTAGCAATTCTTAATTTCTAGGAAAAAAACAGCAAATTTTAAGAGAAAAATACAAGAAGATTAGATGCCTTGACATATACCTTGAGAAGCCTTCCAAATGTTGTCAAAAAGAGCAGCTCCAAACAGCAGAAAAAACAGCTCTCAACAACCCTCGGGAATCTGAAAATTACCAATTTTAGGAGGCCTGAGGTTGTTTTGGAGGTGGGCCTCCACACAAGAAATATTATTTCTTTGTAATTTGACCTTTTTGGGCACTGAGTCACATTGTACAACATTGTATACGAAACTGGATGATTTGGTACAAAAAGGCCTGTTCGGTGCCAAACTAACCTTTTCCAATCCGTGACCACAGTTTGGACCATTTTTTCCTAAAATAAGTCGGATCAGTTGGTTTGGTCTGGTCTGGTCCAGTTCTAATAACACTGGTCAAAAGTGTTATTTAATACTTAAAAGATACACTGAATTATTAAATGTGTTGCACTGGGGGCAATTCAGGTAATGGCACCCTCGTTGTGGGCAACGATATTGGTGCAAAATGACTTAGAGACATTGACAACATCAAATCAAGAAGAGGAAACCTTAATAGTCCCACTGACCTTAATCTAATTCCTTCCCTTCTTTCTTGTGTTTGGAGGAGGAATATGTTGAATAACAACAGCCAACTATATTACGTCCATTACTAAAGTTGAATTCGTGGCAAAAAGACAAAGGCAACAAAAGAAGACAAGGGGCAATTACTCAAGGTACTGATTATGCTCATTGACCAGTACCCATCGACAACAACTCTTATCACTTTGACAAAGAATCCATTATCCTACAAATCATTTCATATTTAAGCATATTGTGATATTCAACATCATTTTGTGAAGGAAAAGGTTTGAGTCTACAATACCCATCTTAACTCCAAATCTATCATTTGTTGAGAGGAATCAAATCCTTCAACATATAATTTTTCCCCAAGTTAAGACAGATCTATGCTAGTTAACAAGATCGAACCAAATTCAATGTACCGAAATAATTAATTTTTAATGAAAGAAATAATTTTAAAATTTCAAACCATTGGAGACAAAATACAAAATTTGCTCATCTATATACCATGTAAGGGTGAATATATCAAAATGGCACCGAGTGCAATACATATCAGCAACAAAATACATAATCAATGAGGATCTAAATGGCCTCCACAATCCAAAACCCATGCTAAAAACTACTAGGCCACTAGCCTACTACAAGTCGTTGATCAACATGATCACTCATCAAACTCATCACCACTACTAGAAACGGGATCATCACCAAAAGCTACATAAACATCATCTAACTCAGAGTCTTCAAACTCCTCCGATTCCTCAACCTTATAACATGGTAGAAAAAGCTTAACATGTCTAACCAATGATTTTGGCTTGAGTGAAGGATTCATCTACTCAACCTTAAAATATGGTAGAAAAAGCATAACATGCTTAAACAATTATTTTGGTTTGAGTGAAGGGTACATTTTTGTTAAGGCCGTGGCAGAGGAATTCAACAATCAATGCCACCAACATCAAAGTACATAAAGGACTTCGTGCTCATGATTAAATGTCAATCAGCATTGAAATAGTGTTTTTGTTATTAATATTTTTTAAGTGCTACATGTCAACTCCATGTTAAGCACATAAAGAATTACACATCTCTTCAAGAAAGTGTCTCTCAATACAAAAAGCAAGCTTTTGGTTTTGTAAGACCAATCATATAAACATGGCCATTTTGAAGAAAGACGGGTGTAATAAAGCACTCTAATTTAATATTTCTCTGAGTGAGTGTTGAAGAGAAATTATTTCTCTGAGTGAGTGTTGAAGAGTAGCAAAAATCAAATCCGAATTGTTGGTTTTTAAGCCTATTGGGAGTCCATTGGGATAAAAACAAGGGTAGTTTTCCAGGAGAAATACAAAATAATCTTTCCTTATAAGAGAAACTTCTTTTAAGATTTCTAAACACGATACCAATTCCTTCGTTTTTACAGCCTGGTGTACATTCTAATTTTTCTCATTGTTTGTATTTTCCATGTTTCTTGTTCTCTAGTTTTCAGGACCAACTCTTCAAATGATTGACATTCCTGTCAGAGTCAGCTCTTCAAAGGGCTGATATTTTGTGTGAATCAGCTGTTCGTTGTTCGTCGTTCGTTAGAAGGGGAGTAAGCTAACCATGTAGCAAAAGGACCCTCTTTCCGGTTACAAATTCAATACGAACCTGGCAAAAAAAATCAGGTATGATCTAAGTTATGTGCATGGTGTAATATGTCCCAAAAGGTTTTGTCCATTTTTGAGCTGACCACGATCTTCAAAAATTGGATTGAAAAACCTGATTGATGGGAACCCTGACTTCCTACATCACTGGAATCTGGCAACCAGAAGAAAGTTTGTTACTTTCAGTCGACCTTTCAGTCAGGACCCTGACAGTTTTCTCAGAATTCAATCCATAATGATTGCCGAGCAAAACAAAACTGAACTCACATAGAATCGCCCCCCAACAATATTTCAAGAGAAGCAAGCACACCTCTCGTTTGGTAATATGACGTAAACATCTCTTTTTCAAACACATTGGGAGGAGTAATGGAAAATCTATGACACAAGTTTTAAACGATAACAACTCTTGCTATCTACTGGTCGAATCAGCTCACAAATTATGAAGGAGGAAGAATATTGTTTTGTTTTGTTTGGCCATGAAACCCTACTGGGCACCATTGCTCTATGAACGGGGATTTCTTTCATGGCTTCCAGATTGTTTCAACAAAAATCAATAGATACATTTTCTTTAGATGGAGCAAATCTCAAAAACTGATTGAAAATTTGAAAATCCTCTTTCAATCTTGCGCTCGGAATAAAATCAAATTAAGGAAAACGGAAATCGTAATAGCGAGAGAATTTATGAGGAATCGTGAAGCTGGATCGGAATCTGTTAGCAAACAACAATGACAAGTACCCAACAAAAAATGCTTTCAGAACAAGGCTCAATTTTAGGGCTAGAGATGCATCGAGAGTGTGACGGCTTGTTTACCTCTTTGCCATGGTGAAGGCATTCAAAGTAGTCTTCGCGAAAAGGGGCGCAATCTCTGGGCTCTTTGCAACGAGAAAAACATTCACTGAAATCCAACCAGAAGTCGTAACATCTCCCTTTCTTACCTGTTATTCCCCACCCTGAAGCCATTTCTATGTTGCTTCTCAGATCAAAACTGGTCCGAGACTCTTCCGAAATATGCAATCATGCCTTGTACCTGCTATTAATAGTCTTATAAAATTATATTTTGCAATTGAACTTTAAATGTGAAATTAGAGACATTTTTAATCCTTTGATGTAATTTTAATTAAATTTTTTCATTGCAACCATCGAAGGCTTGAGATCTTTAGATCCCTCTCCCTATGAAAATGATAAATAAATTAATATAATTTTATTTTTTATTAAGGTTCTTGAGTTTATTCTTAAGATGATTTACATTAATTTATTTGGGATGAATATAATGATTGGGCAAGTTCTTTATGAGCTTCCATTTTTTAAAGTAAGAATAAGTATTTGGAATTAGGTATAAGTTTTTGATATCCTGGCATAAAAAATTAAAATATTATATTCCAATAATAATTTAGAAGTAAAGCTCGTGTGTTTATGAGTTTGTTATGTGAGGGCATAATTAGGATTAGGTATAGATTTTAGGTGTTTTTTATAAAAGATATTTCTTGTTGCGGTAGTTTATTAAAATAAAGTTTTTGTAATTATGATGTGTGAGAGTATAATTAGGATTAGATATAGATTTTGATAAAAGATATTTCTTGTTGTGGTAGTTTAGTTAAAGTAAAGCTTTTGTCATTATGATGTGTTTTTCTTTTTACGTAATTAGGTTGAGTCTAGGCTATGACTAGCTCATCTATTGGATGGAAGAATGATCTATCCATAGTGGGATGTTATCATGAGGATTGTGCAAAGCTCAATTGAGTTTGGATGCTCTTTGGAATAGTTTAATGCCCCCAAAGTGGCTCTCATTCTCAACCCCCCCCCAATGAGGTTTGAATCCCTGACATGGTGGGAACTAAACTCCACATAAACCAATTAGTCCACACCTCGTGCAAAGAAGGATATGGTCGCGAAACCATTTTTTATATAGTTTCTCTAGGTGCAACCACACGTTTGGACACTTCCTCAGGGTACCTCCATGGCTTCAAGGTTAGGCCCTCACGAGTATTGAACCTTGCCCAACGATGAAAAACTCTTCACTTTTCCCCATTGAATGCAACCCTTTTAGTCCATTTTTTTAAAGTTACTTTATCACAACTTAGTCCAAAAAAATATTTAAGATTTGTGGTTTTCCCTTTAAGGTTTGGGTAATCTATGAAAATGGGTGGGTGGTCTTTTGTGATAAAGAAAGCAATGCTAAAGATTAGTGGTTTTCTCTTTTAAAGGTTGTCTCACTTAAGAAAATGGGTCACCTTCTGATGACAAAGATATGCATGTTTATTTTAATGTTTATGTTATTTAAAAAGAACATTTTATATATGTGGTGAGGGGTGTTCCTTTGAAAACAACTTTCATGTCATCTCACTCGGGAAAGAGAACCGCCTTCATATTTGTGTTGGTTGTTATGTTTATAGAAGCTTAAATGAGGAACTTAAAAATATATATATCAAATTCTTTAAAAATGAATTCTAAATTACATGTTTTGGGTGTGCATACACCTTCTTCCAAGACTTACTAATGTTGAAGAATTTCTAATAGTGTGTCAAGCAAGTTATGGTCAAGCACTCAAATTAAAGCATTTTTAGTGTCAATACTTCAATTCAAAATCCCTTCAAGGCATCTTACATTAATTCCACCAATATAGTCATACCACATCTAAGACCAAGTAGAAACATTGGCAATCTTGACATAATGTATTTCAATGGGAAACCTAGATGCAATTGTTCTATGAATTTCCATAATAGGCTTCATGTCCAATGGTTGGGTTTATATAACATATGATATGAGGACAATTTAAGAATATGTTAATGAGCAAAGTTTTTTGTGCTTCGCTAACAACTTCCTCGGATCTCACAAGGTGGGTTAGATAAGGGGACAATGCCCAGTGTTTATTACCTTGAATGTGTTTAAAACCTAACGATGTACAACGAACTTGTGTATTGAAATAAAGGAGGAAATTATATACAACAATTAAATAAATGAGTAAGGATGCATACAACATGTACATTATATAGCAGACAGAAATTTAAAATTAAACAATGTAAGTTCAAACCAATAAGCAAAATTATAGGCACATTTATAATAGTCCTTTTGTCAAACATAAGACCACACAAGTACATCATGAAACTAGCATAAATTAGCCAATAGTTTCGGCCACAAATGGGAGTAGATCTGGTCATGAAATTTAATAAATATAAACCAATGAATTTGGAGATATATGCCAAAAAATGAAGGTTTCCAAATGTTGATTTTATTAAAAAATATAAGAGTACAACATATTGTTTCAACTTATTAATGCAATAATCTAGACTATAAATCTATTCTGAAATGTCTAAAATGTTAGATGCGTGCATAGACATCTGAATGTCAAAAATTAAGTAAGACAATATGGTTGGGCAAACTTGGACTCTTTTGATAAGATTAAATCAACAAGATATTCTACAATGGTTGAGTCCCTGTCATTGAAGCACCTTTTGCTATTGAGAGGTCATGGATTCAGTCTCTTGAGACCCTTGGGGTTATGATCCGTTTGTAACAACCTCGGGTTAAAAGTTCATGTAATAAAGAATAATAAAGGTAAAATAAGACCAAGGTCATGGGACACGTACTCCAAGCCTAATATTGGGAAAAATATCCTAGCAGACGTTACTTTCGATTTATTATCTCTAAGGAAATTGGTAAATGCATTGCAAAGACAAAGAGGCATAAATTGGCATTTATTTATGAAAATAAAGGAAAATAGGAGAAAAGAGAGATGAAGGGTCACATATTTTCATGAGAGGGAAATTGAAGAAAAAGTAGATGAAAATGAAGAAAATAGAGGCCTCAATAATAAAAAGGCTTATGAGGATCAATTTACAACTTTTTTCAGTTCAACTTTGGTTCTCTCTCTATTCTCTCATACTCTTGCACACTTAGAGCATTCTTAGAGCACTCTAGCATTGGAGAAAGGAAGACAAATGAAGGATAAGGAAAGCAAAGTACAAGCAAGGAAGGTTGGATCAAACAACGTCAGCACGAGGATTTTGTGGGTAACAAGTTGCATGTGTGATTTCCTAGTTGATGTGTGAATGCATGCTACATGCATTGGTTTATTTGGTTCATTTGTTGTCATTGGCATGGGTCTTGCCAAGTTTGACAGTGGTTTTAGCCTTGACTTACCATTTCCTAGCTAGTCATGGTGTGATGGGATTCTTTTCTCGGTTGAGCTTTGGATCGTCGGAAGGTTTTAGAACCGGGTGAGGTGGTCTTAGGAAAATTCCCAAGGGTTAGGGGTGGAGGTGGTTTAATCTCTGAGAAGCCCTTGACAGGTGGGTGGAGATAGGAAAATTCCTCAAGGTATTGGTGAAGAAACTTTGAGGCATCCAAGCTTGTTTTGGGCTTTGTGATTTCTTGACCGGTATTGGCGAGATCGCGATAACCTGAAGGCGGAGGTGGTTTAATCTATGGGAAGCCCTAGTTGTTTGTCTTGAGTTCCCACATTCATGCTTGGAATATGGCACGGGGGTGATTGGATGAAAGAAATATTTGGTTCAGCCCAATCTATGGTTGAGTGATATGTGGAAGTCCTTGACTTGGTTGGTTTTTGCATAAGTTAATAAGAGTTATTTTCCTATTGTAATCTGTGAGCACTTGTACTTGTTATTATGATGATTTGATGGTTGTTCTACCATGGTTGTTAATCTGGTTATATGTTGGTTATAAGCATGGTTTGTAATGTACTCTAGTTATCAGTTATTCCGGATTTGATAAGTATTTGATGGCTAATGAATGCATGGGATAACAAGTGTTATTGCAGCTATTATGAGAGGGCATTAGACCCTCTTGGTGATTCTCAGATAAGTTTCAGACCCCCATGATCAGATATGCATTCATGACCTGTAGCTTACATGTTTACCATATGTTCGATGAAATGATTGTCACGGTTAGGTCTGGTTAGGTCAAGTTCTTTTTCAGGTTTTGTATGAATAGCATTGTCATTAAATCCTTTATCATTCTCGAAAGTCTCAGGAATTTTTGGGTAGTGGTATGGAGGCTGGCCTGGAATTGTGGCTCAGATCTCAAGATCGCAGGCGCTAAACTAAGCAGTTTAGGTCGCAACCACATGGAGCAAGGCTTGTGAGTGTGGTTGGAGGCCTTCAACGGCATGCAGGTAGTGTCAAGGGTGTGGTTGGGAGTTTATGTCACTGAAACAAAGTTCTAGCTCAGGGAATGACCACCTCGGGTGTTTCTTCAGCTCTTGGGTGATCTGTAGTCCTTGTAGGATATCATTTTGTGGTTAGTAAGTCTTAGTTGTAGGCCCCACTTCCTTAATAGAGCTAGGAGATCAGGTCATGTCATAGTGGTACTCCGTTTCACATTTACCTCGAGGGCTTGTAAAGCAGGTAAATGTGGGGTGGGGCTTTACACTGTGGTTGAGCCAACAAAAAGCAATCCCTTGGGGTGGATATGTTACTACAAATATTCTGTGGATGTAGCAGTCACCAATCTCCAACGTTCGTGAACCACAAAGGGAATACAAATATTATGCAAAAAGTGCACTAGCTAGATTGATATAATACATGGCATACCTTCTAACAACATGAAATAATGCAAGAAATAAAGAGAAACCTTAATCAAATGATCAGAAATTGATGTGCCCACTTTCTTCTTGTCATTCCTTAAAATATTTTTGTTGTCGCCTAAATAGGTGGGCTCTTATACTCAAGAATAAATTTATGAGAGAAAAATGACAACTTAAAACCTATGTATACCTCTCATCACAATCGTTTTCCATCCCCCCCTTCTGTGCTCTCTTGTTGGTTTTATATTCTCCTTGGGTAGTTGGAGAGTACCACTATTTTATAATTAATCTCATTATTATGTTAAGCTTTTCTTTTAAAATTCGGGAGAGGGCTTTTAGAAGGAGTCTTTAATTAATTTAAATTATGATGGTATATGGGGTCCCCAATTATGCTTATTTCCATAGAATATTTTCATCAAACCTTGTAACTCTCATGAAAACAAACATATGCAAATATGACATCATCAATAAAAAAAATCATGAGAGAAAAATGACAACTTAAAACCTATGTATACCTCTCATCACTATAGTTTTCCATCCCCCCCTTCTGTGCTCTCTGGTTGGTTTTTATTCTCCTTGGGTAGTTGTAGAGTACCACTATTTTATAATTAATCTCATTATTATGATAAACTTTTCTTTTAAAATTCGGGAGAGGGCTTTTAGAAGGAGTCTTTAATTAATTTAAATTATGGTGGTATATGGGGTCCCTAATTATGCTTATTTCCATAGAAAATTTTCATCAAACCTTGTAACTCTCATGAAAACAAACATATGCAAATATGACATCATCAATAAATATTATCACCATAAAAATTATGTGTGTGAACCATCACATTGTCCACCGTCATATACAAATAGGAATATGAAGTAATCCTTGCGTCTACCATCAATTATAATGTCATCAACAAAATATAGCACATTCAAAAGTAATATGTTGTCTAGTGTACTTGTAACCTGGAGTATGTCCAAGTGAAGTCAAGCAAAAAGCATCTTGATAAGGTAAATAACTTATGTCAACTTATGAGGTTTGTTAGGGCTAGCCATGTAGAATGATCATTTTTATTCCTTTTCTTTTTTTCCTTGTACCTCCAAATGCATGTCTTGGAAAGAGATTTCTCTTCTCCCCCCTCCTTCTTCTCTTATTGTGTCAATATGTGTGTGCGATGAAGTAACCTCAGAGGGGGAGTGTGTAGGCACAAATGACATGTGAAGCTTTCCCAATGCAATGTGAACGGGGTAGTCAATGGGTTAATGGACACATAAAGATGTGGCCTATGAAAGTGTTGAGGGTGCCTAAGGAGAAATAATCAATGGATGCACTGAGTGATGTGAAATAAAAGGTCGATGTGTGAAAGCAGATACAAGCCTAACAGGATTGGACTCCCAACCATCATGCTATAATGGTTGTTGTTGAGGTGAATGGGTTCCTAAGATTTCCATGATGTTTGGATGCAAAGTGTAGGAATTTACGGGGTAAGTTCCTCAGGGAGAACACCAAAGGACACCGCTCACAAACAAATCACAGATCAATACACCAGTATTCTTGACGTGGTTAAAACCCTCAAAGAAGGAAACAGTCCACGGCCTGAGCCAACGCGGGCACTTCAGGCAATTTATTAATAAAAGAAAGAAAATTTATATAAGGTTATCTCATGAACTATCACCTTACAAATGAGCCTCAATGCTCTTTAAATAGAGATCATGGACCAATAGAGTGCTAAGCCATGAATCAAGTGTCGATAATACCGAGGAGAGAATGAACCGTTGGATCACTTCATGTCTAGAACATATCGTCACCGTTGGATTGTAAGTTACAAATGTTGGGTTGTGTTATATTCTTTC